>JAMPIQ010000003.1:4541189-4836798 GCA_024699855.1 Aphelenchoides besseyi
TAATTAATATACTTGTCACTCATCAACCTCCGATCGATGCGCAAAAGCTCGCGGAGCTGTCAATCAACCGCCGCAGAAAGACCCCCCTCATACAACGTGGCAAATTCAAAGTTATAATTTATTTGGAAAACTAAGTTAACTTGCTACTGTAGGTCGAAACGATTTGTCGTCGTGCACACGGTAAAATGACTATTAGTAGTCTTACACAAAATCGATGCGCAAAAATGAGCGTTCAAAATTCTGAAAGAATAAAGGAAAGAACCAAGTAGACTAAACCTATGGAAACAACACAGGTCTCCAACTCAAAATCATGTTAATAAACGTTTCTATTCCATGAATCTAAATAGAGATTGACGTTAGCGACATTCAAATGTTACCATCAATCGATGTGAGTATCATAAACAACAAGATCAGAAGAGGGATTAATGTAGTGGCAAAATACGGATGCTTTTTGTGTGAACCACAACCGATTCATTTAGTTCTACAACTCTTGTGTTTGTACTCATGAGATTCTTTATATGAAGTTTTCGCGTCTTTTTTGGCATTTCGACTTCCAATTCGTTCAGCTTACGAATTGTTTTGTAAAGTAAACACTTCTGAGAAACAATATTGTTAATGCGGTTATGGTGTTTTAAGGCTTACCATCTCGCCAATAACTATAGTTGGGTTCGGGGTTGCATTATTGAAAATAAACGGATTTGAGTTGAAAAAACTATGATGTGTTTACTTATAATCGAAGATTACAAATGTCAATCCAAAAAATTTTTGTCAACGACAGAAGGCAATAAAAGGAGCAACGAAAATTCCAAGAAGTTTGGCATCCGTTAATATCTTCTTTCTGAACATTTGCTTTTTCAATAAAATCGAAAAAACTCACTTGCAAATAAGGTACCATCGATAGCCAACTTGAATCGGTAAACTTTGATTGCCAAAACTGAAACACACGTTTTAGCTTTAACGAACATCCGATTTACCGATAGCTTGAAACTGCAAGCTCCGACGAAGACATAATGCTATTGTTTAAGAAAAAGCTTAACTAGCCATGCAAGTATGTGCGCCCAAAGATTATGAGTGATCTCGAGATTGTCATGATTGAAAATATCAATCAAAGTAGGCGTATAAACAACGATGCCGTTTAAAACCAAAAGCTTCTTATATTTCTAAAAATTGAAATCTCTAGTCTACCTCCACTAACCAACAAAATTCATCAACTACAGAACGAACAAATTTAACATCTTTCCATTGCCTCAATACGTTGGCGGTTATTCATTTCTGCAATGTTGTTTGATGCTGAAGATCAAACATTTAAAGAATGTCGCTGTGGCAATTCAATTACTTTTTTGAGCAACATAATAATCGTTTTTTCCACGGATAAATGAAGTATATTATACTCAGACTATCAATTATTCTGAAGCAAATCATTTGGACAACAAACTCAGCTCTTCCAGGTACCCATGAAAGCTCATTAGTGCCAAAACGAGGCTCACTAATTTGCCCGTGTTCTTGGACTAAAATCGAACTGTAAGTACATTGAAATGATTTAAGTGTTCTTATTTTGTTTTCAGTTTTGGCACAGTTTGTCTTGGAACCGCCGTTTTAATCAAAATCTCGCATGGTCGATCGTCATCAATCGGGACCACGTAATCTAATGGCCGTTGTAGTGGAACACACCAGTGTAAGAATGTTTTGATGATCCAGCCCCACCCCTTTCTCTATATTGTATAAGTAGACGAAGAAAGAATAAACGATAGAATAGTCCAAGCGGAGTGCTAGAGGGATTTAGGAGCAGGAAAGATCGTAGAAAAGGAAGAATGAGGGAACACTTTTTACTCCAGTGAATTGAGAGATGAGGTTATCGCAAAGATCGAATCGTTGAAACAGTTTTATCAAGAACGCAAGAAACTCACGAGCATTGAAGAGACCGATGATCATTATGAACATCAACTGCATTTCTAGTCATATCAATCGCATTTCTGTAGTCATGTTTGTTTATTGAATAAACCTCAACAAAAATTACTTTCGCTTCCGATTAGATTGCCGTCGAGATCTTGTTGTTACTCTTGACTCTTTGTTATTCGCATTCTCAAAACCTCCGCTATTCGCATACTGATCATCCTCGTTCACTGAGATGGCCGTTGAAGTCGAAAGCTCAGCAGTTGGTTACGAACTATTGTGCGCAGAGCTGTAAGTTGCCCAACTTGCACAAAATACGTGTATTGCTGAACGTCGAATGACAAACTTGTCCGGTGGTCAAGACGACTACTCGAGCACGTGGTTTTCAGCTTTTAAGTTTTTGTGTTTAGAGTCGTTGAAATGAATTCTGGATCAATTTGAGTTTCCTTCCTCTTTGCTGTCAATTTTCGAGTTTCAGAATAGTTCTGGCGACTTTTTCTTTGATTCCAATTGCGCATTCCTTTGAACTTTCCAATCTTTCGCGAACTTTCTCGATTTCACGTACCAATTTGATTTCAGTTGAATATTTTCGACCAAAACTCGTTTCTGGCACTCGTGGATCATGAAAGTCGTTGCGATGTTTTTGGATGGCAGCTCTATCGCTCTTGAGGTAGGTTTGTAGTTTACCGTGTTTACTTGGCGTCATTTTAGGTCGACGTGTCAATTACTTTCCGAGATCTCAAGGTCATGATTCAGGAAAAAAAAGGCATTCCGGCGGACGAACAAATTTTGACGAACACATGCCGTAAGCTAAAAGCAACTTCACTGATTAACAGTTGCATTTCAGATAGAGAATACCCAGATGATCGAACGCTGTGGGATTACAATTTCCATAAAGCACCGAAGATAACTGTTAACTCGTATCATGAAAATGAAAGAGGGGTACTTGAAGCGCGACAAGCGGAATCGCAGCAAAGGTTCCTGGAAAAGTATCTCGAAGGTCTTCTCAGTCTACCTCTGAAAATGCAGGATTCGGGCGTTAAAAAAAAGATTGCTGAGACTAAAGAGAAGCTTGGAATCACGCCAAAGAACCCGGATCCAGCGGAGTCGATGTGCGATTACACTTTGCGTAGACGTCGCCATGCCCAATGATTGAGGTCAACGTCCACCATCAGGTCTTTCTACTTATCCAATTTTCTTTTTACCTCATTTGTTTGGCCAATATAGGCCGTTTAATGCGCTAAATAAATACGTGTATTTTATTTTGTTGTATTAGTTAGAAGATTGTGATTTTTATAACGGTTTTGCTCGATGATACATGGTGTTACTGGGGAGATCGTTTGCACGAATCGACTGGATACAATGCCGTGGATTGTCGGGAAGAAGAAAGATCAATCATGTTATCACTTACTACGACAACTTGATCGGGATCACGAAGGTGACCGTAGAGAAAAAAAGATGTTACTTCAGTGAGTTAATTTCTCAGATTGCTTCCTTTATTCTTTTCAGTGTGAATCAACACTCACCAATGCCCAATAACGAAGACAAAAAATTAAACCGGCAGAAGCTACAAGACCGGTTGAAAGATATTCACGGCAAATTGTACCGAACAGCACGCGGAAGTGATCGGTTGAGCTAGAATTGAATGAGCTTTTATTTTTGATTGTTCAGGTACTTGTATTCGGATAACAAAAGAACGTTATGCAATCAAACAGGCGTAGAAGTTGATGGCCGAATTCGAGCAGTTCGAGGGCTGGTAACATGAAGCTTTTCATGAGCTTTCGAACAAAGTGTGTTGAAGGCTTTACGTGGTTAATTGAACTTGCATTACGAAATAAACAGTGGTTTTGTGCGCAGGTTCGTTGTAAATCTTGAAGACAATTCCACGTTTTTGAGATTCGGATGTGGGGTTTTTGTTTGACGAAAAGCAGCGGCTTATTGCGATTCGAATGCAATGAACTGGACGCCGTAGACAACAGTCGTTTCAGCGACCGATTCGTACATCGATAGCCGAGTGTTCGCATCGATAATCCTGAAGCTAAGGTTGCTTAATGGACTCGTTGGTCCTCAAATCCAATGGAAAACAACCACTGATTTCGGTATCAAAGCCAAAGAGCTAAGTGTTTCATCCATTGGTTTTTGGTTGTCAGTTCTTCTTACCGTTTAGTGCCCAACGCTTAACGGGTTTCAAGCGGAAAGTCGGTGGTCTGTTAGATCGCCGATGCTTTTCAAATTCTTTTCGTGCACCTCGCTGCTGAGTTCGGTCATTATAACATGACCGTTTTGTCCAACTTCAGTTGTTGTTTCGGATATTGGCGCACGAAATGCGGTCATACAATTCGTTCCCGGTTTCGATGGTCATTCGTATATCAAACACTGGATTGTTAAGACAAAGATGGGCAGTTCGAGTGTTTTTTACCACTATCTTTAACATCAGGTTTATTGTTATTGCAAGTCTCAATTCATTCCAATTGTTTTAGCGCCCCCAAAATCTCGATCATTCGGAAGACGTAAAACCGAGCCGATTCTGAGACCATTTCTGCTACAGAAACATTTTGGGTTTTCATGTTCGTTTTACACCTGAAGAAGAATTGTTGTGCATGAGTTTTGTTATTTGTGATTGTTATTAAAGATGTTAAAGAAAAAGTTGTTTTGATTGTTGGCAATCTCATCGGTTGAATGACCGTTCGATTTCTATTGATTCAAAAACTCCAAAACTAACGCTTGTTTTCAGGCAAAATGTCGATTGCCGAAGGAGACTATGAAAAAGGAAAGGAGGTCTTCAAACAGATGTGCGCGAATTGTCATGCAGTTAGTCAAGAACCTGAGCATTCAAGTATTGGCCCAACACTCTACGGTGTCGTGAACCGTAAAAACTGGCCAAGTTTCGAATTTTGATTACTCAGCGGCAAACAAAAACAAGGTAATTTATCAGTTTTTTTCTTTTTTATCATTGAGTTTTAGGGCATTACTTGGACGAGAGTAACTCTTTTCGACTACTTGAAAGACCCAAAGAAGTACATCCCCGGAACAACGATGGATTTTGCAGGACTGAAAAAAGAACAGGAACGTGCGGACCTGATCAAGTTCATCGAACAACAGTCGGAGTCGCTGACGATAGTGATGGACGAGCAAACACAAACAGATCCACCAAGACGCTACATCGATGCAGTGGGATACCGGACGGCGGTTGCGGCGACATTTACTATTTTTTCTACTGACCTACCCAATGAAAATGGCTCTCGATAAGTTGTTCAAAAAACTAAGTGTATGAGAAAGAATCTCTATTAGGCGAAATAAACTGCTAATCATGAACAAAGGTGGAGATCAAGTCGACTGCTGGTAATGATCGTTTGGGTGGTATCGACTTTACGAACGCTTTGATTAACCATTATGTCGATGAGATTAAAAAGACACTTCGCATCAAATTAAACGTCAAAGCTCTGTTGGGTCTACGACGAGAATGCGAAAAGGCGAAACGAGAGTTAATTGCAAAACCAACTACAAAGTAAATTCCAATTATTGACCAGTGAGTTGAAGTTTCGATTGTAGAATCAAATTGAACAAACGATGCGATGAAATCAGTTTCTCAACCGAATTGTCTCTTCAACAGTTCGAACAAATCTGCGCGCCATTATTCGAACAAGTCAACGATCTGATCATTAAGGCTTTGGAATTGGCTCAGATGGATAAAGTGGAAATCGAATTTCAATGGGTGAGCGGTGGTGGATCCAAAATGCTGAAGATCGTCGATATGATGCGTTCGTATCGCAGATCGGGCGTTCAGATGTTTAAACAACGCAGTAAAAAGCTGGCAAAGTGCAAGTCTCTATTCAATTGGGATATGTACTATGCATCGATGCATGGACCAATCATCGCATTCTTTGGGTATCGAATGTTGGAAACGGAGCGAGTGATGGAACTGGAATTTGTTCAACCGTTCACGCAAATCGATAACCAACTGGAACTACGGTTCATGGCAAAGTCGGATATTTATGCGGTAAGATATCAGAGGAATAACAGCATTAAAAGCATTTTTAGACGTTTGATAAAAACAAGTTGTTGATTGCGGAATTTGGATTTGATCGTCGAACAACGTACGCAATCACAAACGAGACGTTGGAGCTTGTGCCAATTGATTCTGTCCGTTTAATCTTTCGCTTCGATTCCTGTGGAATGCCGGTCATTTCGCTTCGTCCGAGTGATTCGCAGTTCAAATCGACAACTTACGAACCAAAGTCTACCAACAAGACAACAGTCGCTGAGATGAGGAAAAGTCTTGAATTGATGGACATTGCGGAACGGAAGACTAACAATCAGTCGGCCGAAGACATTCGAAACGAAAAAGTGAAAGTACTCAAGAACATTAAAGCCGTCGAACTGAAAGACGTCGTTCTCGGTCAATACCTTGCCGATCCCAATGGAAAAGGTAAACCTTTCAAATCCAATGTTTTACGAGTCGTTTCTTTTAGACGAAGATGCACGTACCAGCTATTTGGATGATCCGACGGTTCCGAACGATTCAGTTACTCCCACTTATGCGACAGCTGTTCTGTTCGTGAACAATGAACGTTGGGAGGGCGTACCGTTCTTTTTGCGCTGCGGAAAAGCGTTGAATGAACGCAAAGCCGAAGTTCGAATCCAATACAAAGAAGTTGCCGGCGACATCTTTCCATCGGGCGCACTGAAACGAGACAAATTGGTTATTCGTGTGCAGCCGAACGAAGCGGTTTACATGAAACTGAATACCAAACGACCGGGTTTTCATTTCGAAGCCGAAGAAACGAAACTCGACTTGACTTTTAACTCTCGTTTCAAGGTATGAGCTTTGAACTAGTGTCCAATTGAAACAGCGTTTAGGATCTTCGATTGCCTGATGCTTACGAACGTTTGTTCTTTGATCTCTTCTCTGGTGAACAGTACAATTTCGTTTGTGCTGATGAGTTGGAACATGCATGGCGAATTTTTACTCCACTGTTGAAACAGATCGAGAAAGAGCACGTGAAGCCGGAAAAATACGTGTATGGAAGTCGTGGTCCCGAGTCGAGTGATCAGTTGATGCAGAAACACGGCTACGTATTCAGCGGAACCTACAAGTGGAATCCACCACACAAACTTTAAACGCATTTACGGTTAAAAAGAATACACTGTAGAGTCAAGTGCATTTCGTATCCTTGTTTTATCTACTAGACAACCTTTTGTTAGCTCGATTGAAAGTTGTAGATGTGGATAATAAATTCATTTGATGTCTTTGTATTTGGAATCAATTGAAATAGAAACTACAAATCAAAGTGTCCGAAAAGTGTCGAGCATTTCGGTTCTCGATCGATCAATCCATTGGACTAAAAGTGCGTTTGCTTGGCTCTTGAGTTTCCTGCTATTTCTCTCGATTACGTTGAATTTGAAGGAAATGCACGGGCAACCGTCGTGGTCGACGCCATTCTTCGAAGTCTTTGAGCGTCCGGCCACTCAATCTCCGTCGTCGGCTTCATCGGCTTCGTTGATTACGTTTGGAAGTTCGAATGCACGCGAAACAAAAGATCGTTAGATATTCAGAAGGTTTGTGATTAGTTTCTGATTAGAAGTCATAGTTGACGCTTAGCATTGAGAAGCAAGGTGTTCGTGCGTATGCATACGCTCTTTTCAATGGTTTCGGTCAATCCAATAACCCAACGCTTTTGGATTTGTTTGTTCAGACTCTGGTTATATGCAAAATCATCTACTCGACAAACTGGTAATTCGATGTTTCAAAAACAACAAACATTTCGTTGTTCTTCGCATTTGCTCAACACGGCGAAACACATCCACGTTTGTATATCTTGTTGCCCCGAAAAGGGCCAACAACCGATACAAACGTGGCTTGTTTCGAAGTATTTGCAAAAATGCGAAGAACAACGAAATTTAGTTGTTTTTGAAACGAGTTTTATAGTTTGTTTTGACATAGATGACATTTAACAATACCAGAGTCAAAACAAACAAATCCAAAAGTTCCGGTATTACTTGGAAGTTCGAAAAGACATTGAAAAGAGCGTGCATACGGACGTTGACGATGAAGAGGAAATTGTCAACTAGCGACGCGGACGATGAGCAAATTACGTCGAAGTCATGAATATCTAACGATCTTTTGTTTCGCGTGGTTTCGACTTCCAAACGTAGAGGACGATCAAGAAGATTGCCAACAGCAGATTACGCTGTTGACAATCGTGGACCACTGGGAATGGCTCCACCACGACGGTTGCCGATGCATTTCCATCTCAAATTCAACGCAATCGAACCAAATATACGCGCAGTTTATTTTACGCAAACGCACTTTTAGTCCAATGGATTGATCGATCGAGAACCGAAATGCTCGACACTTTTCGGACACTTTGATTTGTAGTTTCTATTTCAATTGATTCCAAATACAAAGACATCAAATGAATTTATTATCCACATCTACAACTTTCAATCGAGCTAACAAAAGGTTGTCTAGTAGATAAAACAAGGATACGAAATGCACTTGACTCTACAGTGTATTCTTTTTAACCGTAAATGCGTTTAAAGTTTGTGTGGTGGATTCCACTTGTAGGTTCCGCTGAATACGTAGCCGTGTTTCTGCATCAACTGATCACTCGACTCGGGACCACGACTTCCATACACGTATTTTTCCGGCTTCACGTGCTCTTTCTCGATCTGTTTCAACAGTGGAGTAAAAATTCGCCATGCATGTTCCAACTCATCAGCACAAACGAAATTGTACTGTTCACCAGAGAAGAGATCAAAGAACAAACGTTCGTAAGCATCAGGCAATCGAAGATCCTAAACGCTGTTTCAATTGGACACTAGTTCAAAGCTCATACCTTGAAACGAGAGTTAAAAGTCAAGTCGAGTTTCGTTTCTTCGGCTTCGAAATGAAAACCCGGTCGTTTGGTATTCAGTTTCATGTAAACCGCTTCGTTCGGCTGCACACGAATAACCAATTTGTCTCGTTTCAGTGCGCCCGATGGAAAGATGTCGCCGGCAACTTCTTTGTATTGGATTCGAACTTCGGCTTTGCGTTCATTCAACGCTTTTCCGCAGCGCAAAAAGAACGGTACGCCCTCCCAACGTTCATTGTTCACGAACAGAACAGCTGTCGCATAAGTGGGAGTAACTGAATCGTTCGGAACCGTCGGATCATCCAAATAGCTGGTACGTGCATCTTCGTCTAAAAGAAACGACTCGTAAAACATTGGATTTGAAAGGTTTACCTTTTCCATTGGGATCGGCAAGGTATTGACCGAGAACGACGTCTTTCAGTTCGACGGCTTTAATGTTCTTGAGTACTTTCACTTTTTCGTTTCGAATGTCTTCGGCCGACTGATTGTTAGTCTTCCGTTCCGCAATGTCCATCAATTCAAGACTTTTCCTCATCTCAGCGACTGTTGTCTTGTTGGTAGACTTTGGTTCGTAAGTTGTCGATTTGAACTGCGAATCACTCGGACGAAGCGAAATGACCGGCATTCCACAGGAATCGAAGCGAAAGATTAAACGGACAGAATCAATTGGCACAAGCTCCAACGTCTCGTTTGTGATTGCGTACGTTGTTCGACGATCAAATCCAAATTCCGCAATCAACAACTTGTTTTTATCAAACGTCTAAAAATGCTTTTAATGCTGTTATTCCTCTGATATCTTACCGCATAAATATCCGACTTTGCCATGAACCGTAGTTCCAGTTGGTTATCGATTTGCGTGAACGGTTGAACAAATTCCAGTTCCATCACTCGCTCCGTTTCCAACATTCGATACCCAAAGAATGCGATGATTGGTCCATGCATCGATGCATAGTACATATCCCAATTGAATAGAGACTTGCACTTTGCCAGCTTTTTACTGCGTTGTTTAAACATCTGAACGCCCGATCTGCGATACGAACGCATCATATCGACGATCTTCAGCATTTTGGATCCACCACCGCTCACACCATTGAAATTCGATTTCCACTTTATCCATCTGAGCCAATTCCAAAGCCTTAATGATCAGATCGTTGACTTGTTCGAATAATGGCGCGCAGATTTGTTCGAACTGTTGAAGAGACAATTCGGTTGAGAAACTGATTTCATCGCATCGTTTGTTCAATTTGATTCTACAATCGAAACTTCAACTCACTGGTCAATAATTGGAATTTACTTTGTAGTTGGTTTTGCAATTAACTCTCGTTTCGCCTTTTCGCATTCTCGTCGTAGACCCAACAGAGCTTTGACGTTTAATTTGATGCGAAGTGTCTTTTTAATCTCATCGACATAATGGTTAATCAAAGCGTTCGTAAAGTCGATACCACCCAAACGATCATTACCAGCAGTCGACTTGATCTCCACCTTTGTTCATGATTAGCAGTTTATTTCGCCTAATAGAGATTCTTTCTCATACACTTAGTTTTTGAACAACTTATCGAGAGCCATTTTCATTGGGTAGGTCAGTAGAAAAATAGTAAATGTCGCCGCAACCGCCGTCCGGTATCCCACTGCATCGATGTAGCGTCTTGGTGGATCTGTTTGTGTTTGCTCGTCCATCACTATCGTCAGCGACTCCGACTGTTGTTCGATGAACTTGATCAGGTCCGCACGTTCCTGTTCTTTTTTCAGTCCTGCAAAATCCATCGTTGTTCCGGGGATGTACTTCTTTGGGTCTTTCAAGTAGTCGAAAAGAGTTACTCTCGTCCAAGTAATGCCCTAAAACTCAATGATAAAAAAGAAAAAAACTGATAAATTACCTTGTTTTTGTTTGCCGCTGAGTAATCAAAATTCGAAACTTGGCCAGTTTTACGGTTCACGACACCGTAGAGTGTTGGGCCAATACTTGAATGCTCAGGTTCTTGACTAACTGCATGACAATTCGCGCACATCTGTTTGAAGACCTCCTTTCCTTTTTCATAGTCTCCTTCGGCAATCGACATTTTGCCTGAAAACAAGCGTTAGTTTTGGAGTTTTTGAATCAATAGAAATCGAACGGTCATTCAACCGATGAGATTGCCAACAATCAAAACAACTTTTTCTTTAACATCTTTAATAACAATCACAAATAACAAAACTCATGCACAACAATTCTTCTTCAGGTGTAAAACGAACATGAAAACCCAAAATGTTTCTGTAGCAGAAATGGTCTCAGAATCGGCTCGGTTTTACGTCTTCCGAATGATCGAGATTTTGGGGGCGCTAAAACAATTGGAATGAATTGAGACTTGCAATAACAATAAACCTGATGTTAAAGATAGTGGTAAAAACACTCGAACTGCCCATCTTTGTCTTAACAATCCAGTGTTTGATATACGAATGACCATCGAAACCGGGAACGAATTGTATGACCGCATTTCGTGCGCCAATATCCGAAACAACAACTGAAGTTGGACAAAACGGTCATGTTATAATGACCGAACTCAGCAGCGAGGTGCACGAAAAGAATTTGAAAAGCATCGGCGATCTAACAGACCACCGACTTTCCGCTTGAAACCCGTTAAGCGTTGGGCACTAAACGGTAAGAAGAACTGACAACCAAAACCAATGGATGAAACACTTAGCTCTTTGGCTTTGATACCGAAATCAGTGGTTGTTTTCCATTGGATTTGAGGACCAACGAGTCCATTAAGCAACCTTAGCTTCAGGATTATCGATGCGAACACTCGGCTATCGATGTACGAATCGGTCGCTGAAACGACTGTTGTCTACGGCGTCCAGTTCATTGCATTCGAATCGCAATAAGCCGCTGCTTTTCGTCAAACAAAAACCCCACATCCGAATCTCAAAAACGTGGAATTGTCTTCAAGATTTACAACGAACCTGCGCACAAAACCACTGTTTATTTCGTAATGCAAGTTCAATTAACCACGTAAAGCCTTCAACACACTTTGTTCGAAAGCTCATGAAAAGCTTCATGTTACCAGCCCTCGAACTGCTCGAATTCGGCCATCAACTTCTACGCCTGTTTGATTGCATAACGTTCTTTTGTTATCCGAATACAAGTACCTGAACAATCAAAAATAAAAGCTCATTCAATTCTAGCTCAACCGATCACTTCCGCGTGCTGTTCGGTACAATTTGCCGTGAATATCTTTCAACCGGTCTTGTAGCTTCTGCCGGTTTAATTTTTTGTCTTCGTTATTGGGCATTGGTGAGTGTTGATTCACACTGAAAAGAATAAAGGAAGCAATCTGAGAAATTAACTCACTGAAGTAACATCTTTTTTTTCTCTACGGTCACCTTCGTGATCCCGATCAAGTTGTCGTAGTAAGTGATAACATGATTGATCTTTCTTCTTCCCGACAATCCACGGCATTGTATCCAGTCGATTCGTGCAAACGATCTCCCCAGTAACACCATGTATCATCGAGCAAAACCGTTATAAAAATCACAATCTTCTAACTAATACAACAAAATAAAATACACGTATTTATTTAGCGCATTAAACGGCCTATATTGGCCAAACAAATGAGGTAAAAAGAAAATTGGATAAGTAGAAAGACCTGATGGTGGACGTTGACCTCAATCATTGGGCATGGCGACGTCTACGCAAAGTGTAATCGCACATCGACTCCGCTGGATCCGGGTTCTTTGGCGTGATTCCAAGCTTCTCTTTAGTCTCAGCAATCTTTTTTTTTAACGCCCGAATCCTGCATTTTCAGAGGTAGACTGAGAAGACCTTCGAGATACTTTTCCAGGAACCTTTGCTGCGATTCCGCTTGTCGCGCTTCAAGTACCCCTCTTTCATTTTCATGATACGAGTTAACAGTTATCTTCGGTGCTTTATGGAAATTGTAATCCCACAGCGTTCGATCATCTGGGTATTCTCTATCTGAAATGCAACTGTTAATCAGTGAAGTTGCTTTTAGCTTACGGCATGTGTTCGTCAAAATTTGTTCGTCCGCCGGAATGCCTTTTTTTTTTCCTGAATCATGACCTTGAGATCTCGGAAAGTAATTGACACGTCGACCTAAAATGACGCCAAGTAAACACGGTAAACTACAAACCTACCTCAAGAGCGATAGAGCTGCCATCCAAAAACATCGCAACGACTTTCATGATCCACGAGTGCCAGAAACGAGTTTTGGTCGAAAATATTCAACTGAAATCAAATTGGTACGTGAAATCGAGAAAGTTCGCGAAAGATTGGAAAGTTCAAAGGAATGCGCAATTGGAATCAAAGAAAAAGTCGCCAGAACTATTCTGAAACTCGAAAATTGACAGCAAAGAGGAAGGAAACTCAAATTGATCCAGAATTCATTTCAACGACTCTAAACACAAAAACTTAAAAGCTGAAAACCACGTGCTCGAGTAGTCGTCTTGACCACCGGACAAGTTTGTCATTCGACGTTCAGCAATACACGTATTTTGTGCAAGTTGGGCAACTTACAGCTCTGCGCACAATAGTTCGTAACCAACTGCTGAGCTTTCGACTTCAACGGCCATCTCAGTGAACGAGGATGATCAGTATGCGAATAGCGGAGGTTTTGAGAATGCGAATAACAAAGAGTCAAGAGTAACAACAAGATCTCGACGGCAATCTAATCGGAAGCGAAAGTAATTTTTGTTGAGGTTTATTCAATAAACAAACATGACTACAGAAATGCGATTGATATGACTAGAAATGCAGTTGATGTTCATAATGATCATCGGTCTCTTCAATGCTCGTGAGTTTCTTGCGTTCTTGATAAAACTGTTTCAACGATTCGATCTTTGCGATAACCTCATCTCTCAATTCACTGGAGTAAAAGTGTTCCCTCATTCTTCCTTTTCTACGATCTTTCCTGCTCCTAAATCCCTCTAGCACTCCGCTTGGACTATTCTATCGTTTATTCTTTCTTCGTCTACTTATACAATATAGAGAAAGGGGTGGGGCTGGATCATCAAAACATTCTTACACTGGTGTGTTCCACTACAACGGCCATTAGATTACGTGGTCCCGATTGATGACGATCGACATGCGAGATTTTGATTAAAACGGCGGTTCCAAGACAAACTGTGCCAAAACTGAAAACAAAATAAGAACACTTAAATCATTTCAATGTACTTACAGTTCGATTTTAGTCCAAGAACACGGGCAAATTAGTGAGCCTCGTTTTGGCACTAATGAGCTTTCATGGGTACCTGGAAGAGCTGAGTTTGTTGTCCAAATGATTTGCTTCAGAATAATTGATAGTCTGAGTATAATATACTTCATTTATCCGTGGAAAAAACGATTATTATGTTGCTCAAAAAAGTAATTGAATTGCCACAGCGACATTCTTTAAATGTTTGATCTTCAGCATCAAACAACATTGCAGAAATGAATAACCGCCAACGTATTGAGGCAATGGAAAGATGTTAAATTTGTTCGTTCTGTAGTTGATGAATTTTGTTGGTTAGTGGAGGTAGACTAGAGATTTCAATTTTTAGAAATATAAGAAGCTTTTGGTTTTAAACGGCATCGTTGTTTATACGCCTACTTTGATTGATATTTTCAATCATGACAATCTCGAGATCACTCATAATCTTTGGGCGCACATACTTGCATGGCTAGTTAAGCTTTTTCTTAAACAATAGCATTATGTCTTCGTCGGAGCTTGCAGTTTCAAGCTATCGGTAAATCGGATGTTCGTTAAAGCTAAAACGTGTGTTTCAGTTTGGCAATCAAAGTTTACCGATTCAAGTTGGCTATCGATGGTACCTTATTTGCAAGTGAGTTTTTTCGATTTTATTGAAAAAGCAAATGTTCAGAAAGAAGATATTAACGGATGCCAAACTTCTTGGAATTTTCGTTGCTCCTTTTATTGCCTTCTGTCGTTGACAAAAATTTTTTGGATTGACATTTGTAATCTTCGATTATAAGTAAACACATCATAGTTTTTTCAACTCAAATCCGTTTATTTTCAATAATGCAACCCCGAACCCAACTATAGTTATTGGCGAGATGGTAAGCCTTAAAACACCATAACCGCATTAACAATATTGTTTCTCAGAAGTGTTTACTTTACAAAACAATTCGTAAGCTGAACGAATTGGAAGTCGAAATGCCAAAAAAGACGCGAAAACTTCAGATAAAGAATCTCATGAGTACAAACACAAGAGTTGTAGAACTAAATGAATCGGTTGTGGTTCACACAAAAAGCATCCGTATTTGCCACTACATTAATCCCTCTTCTGATCTTGTTGTTTATGATACTCACATCGATTGAGGTAACATTTGAATGTCGCTAACGTCAATCTCTATTTAGATTCATGGAATAGAAACGTTTATTAACATGATTTTGAGTTGGAGACCTGTGTTGTTTCCATAGGTTTAGTCTACTTGGTTCTTTCCTTTATTCTTTCAGAATTTGAACGCTCATTTTTGCGCATCGATTTTGTGTAAGACTACTAATAGTCATTTTACCGTGTGCACGACGACAAATCGTTTCGACCTACAGTAGCAAGTTAACTTAGTTTTCCAAATAAATTATAACTTTGAATTTGCCACGTTGTATGAGGGGGGTCTTTCTGCGGCGGTTGATTGACAGCTCCGCGAGCTTTTGCGCATCGATCGGAGGTTGATGAGTGACAAGTATATTAATTACTCTCCCGAGAAGCTTGCGGCAATAGCTGAGGTCTGGGATTTTAGGTCGAAAATTTGTGCCATACACTACTAACATTGGCAGACTGAATACCTTACGTCGTTGTTTGAGAAGAATAAGATGGAGTATAGAAAACCATTTGTTGCACGTCCTCCAAAAGTTGGTGAACTGGTTCTGATTTCGGAGGAACAGATTCCACGAGGTCAGTGGAAGTTGGCTCGAATTCAACGGCTCGTGGTTGATAAAAAAGGAGATGTCCGTACGGCAGAGGTCCGTTTACCGTTGGGGAAGGTTTTAAACCGTGCTATCAATTTGTTGTGCCCTCTGGAAGTGGGAGGTGAAGTCAATGAGGCGGAGCTGGCAGTATCGAAAGTCGTTGAGGAGGCCGTTCAATCTTGACAAGAACGCCCGATTCGAAAAGCGAAGCAAAAAGCTCTTCGTGCGATTCATGAGTGCTTTGAAGACGAAGAAATTTGAGGGAAAAGAATGAAGGGGTTGCGTTTCGGTTACGGTTCTCTTTTTTGTCTCTTAACAATGCGGGCGGGGGGGGGGGGGGGGGGTATGTCGCGTGAGACGCGAGGAACCTGTTGATGGTGACTTAAGGAACCCAAACGAGTCCCACCCCTTCTCCCCTGTTCTAACTTATTATGCCAAATGTGGCGTCCTTTTATGCCCTACGTTTCCCGTCATCTCTTCAATCGTTGTTTTCCCCCATTTCCCCATTTTTTGTTGTGATTCGCGAATGTTGTTTTGTTAAATCGCGACTATTGTTTGTAAAGGTCTATTTGACCTTCTCTTAAGTTTGAGGAATAAATCATCGTTCGTTTACGAAGTCGTTGGAAACCAAAGGAATTCGGTGAAGCGACACGCCACTTTTCCAAGGGCGAGCAGATCCTTGACATCTTCTTGAATCGCGGCTCGGATTTCCGCGTCCTGAAAAAGAAACAATTAGTAGGATTTATTGATTCCTCACCCTGAAGCTGTCGCGGTACTTCATAATGGCCGCCTTTGCTTGGACGATGCGTTGGCAAACGATCTTGATCGGCATATCGAAGAACAAATCGAAGCGTTGCCACCATACCGGAAGACCGAGCAGGTGGACAACAACTTCGTAGTTTGGGTCGACCATGAGCGGGTGGTTGAATTCGACGCAAGTTTCTGCGGAACGGTACTCTTCAATGCTGTGCGTAACGTCTCAGATGGGGTTCGATCCATGAGTGGACTCCATGGCTTGGCCGTGCTCATGAGCTGCTCGTCGGTAAGTGATTTGAGTGGAGCATTGACGTCGACCGAGTACTTTTTGGACTTTGGTTTGCTTCGGCTTTCGAGAAAGCTTTTGTGCAACGTGCGGTTCTCGGGCAAAGTCTCTCCCAAGAACTCGGCCCGCGACTTCGCCTCTTCGACTCGCGCTTCGTAGGTTTTTGCTTTGGGTAATCCTGGAGCCGCATTCTGAAACAGGAACAAGAGAATTAGTCCGAGGTCTTTGTTATTGGCCTGCATCTTTTTGGATGACTTGCCAATTTTTCCATCGACACTTACCTTCTTGTTCTTGCGTCGCATCACGCAGCAGCAGACCAAGCCAACGATACCTGCTACAATCACGCCCAGTCCAATCCTAAAAAATAAATGAAGAAGACAATTGAGTGACTTACAAAACAGCCACGATGATAATCACCACAAGGTAAACCGGCATCTTGTCCTTTGACGGATCGTATTCCTTGACATCAAACTAAAGACTTTTCGACGAGAGACATCTGAATAAACTTACGAATCTGAAGGTCAAAGATGTAAGATTTGCATTGCCCAAGTACTCGACCGAGGTCTTGTACCCGATCCAAGTTTTGTCGAAACTCGCCGTTCCTTTGGCCACTTGTGCGAAATCAGACATGCCGTAGCCTTTCAACATGAATCCGTCCCATCGACTTTGCCGTGGATCGGGTAAAAATAATTGGAACTACCTGAATTAAAGATTTATGGTTGTAAAAATTTGTATGCATACCAATTGCAAAGTACTTTGATTCATTTGCAGTGACGATGACATCACCGCTCAACGAAAGTCCGCCAACCTTTAAAATAATCCTAAAACATAATCATCAAATCAATGAGATAAACCAAGAAAATACCCTTGACCAATCATACCGATTCTGGATCCGTAATCCATATCTAATTTGAGTTCCTGGTGATCACCGAGACTCATAACCATCGTTTTGTTGGTACATGCGCCATTCAAAAAAAAGCCGTCTCATGATCGATTGAAACAGTTGCCAGCGCCTGCTGCCACCAGATCACTGGTCTTAAAAATGCAGATACCGAAGACCAAGAATTGAAGCCAACGGATCACATTGGATGGCTTGGGACCGGTGCCACGAGGACGAGCTGCGCGAACCGCTCGGCGTCGGCCGCCGAGACGCGCACGAGTTGAACGTTCCTTGAACATCGTCACGTTTAGAGTACAAGAGTACAGAGAGCACAAAAAGCAGAAGTCACCACAATCGTCGAACGAAAGTTGAATGAAGAAAACTCGAAAAAAACCGTCGGACATCAACTTCAAAATTTGCATTTAATTCGAATTTGCATACAAATTTGCATCTTCGAATGCGAATTTCACGTGAACATCTTACGGTAAGAAGACTGCAAGTCTTAAGTTTCCAATGGTTGAAATCAGAAGCCGTAGAATCGACTGACAATGATCGTTGTTGTTTCAGTTCATTCCACAATATGATTGTTTAGTCGAGAAGTCTCTGATTGATTGCAATTAAAGCGAATGCTCGTCCTGAAGCCTATGAATTCATTCACATACAACGTTTATCCTTGTAATTTTGAGTATCTCACGGTTACTTTCAACGGCTCCTCACGTACTTGACTCTTAGAAGCATAAAAATTGACTTAAAAAAGATTTGTGTTTCCGTGAACAATTCAAGGGCTCCAAGATAACGCTGTTTCACATCAGCTTGTCCTTTGAAAGCTAATCTCAAATAGAAAGAATTTCAAGTCTGGCTTAGTGCATCAGCGTGAAGTTGCTCGTAGAGGAATTCTCGAATCGAACATTTGATTCCGCTTCGAACTGATTTATCGACTAAAACACACGATGCTAAAAGAATAATGGATCAGAACGTCTCCACCGGCTCTTTGAAAACTAAAATTGTTCTGCGTCATGGAGTCTCGCATCTGTCGTTGCCGTTCTACGGAATGAAAGCCGAACTACCACGTGAGTTGTGTTTCTTTGGTCAATTAATTTCAATTCTATTTAGCTGCCAGTAAAATTCTTGGGAGCGATGATCTGTTGGCACGTTTCGATCTCAGCGGCGCTTTTCAACGATTCTGTGGACCGAAAAAGCCGAAAGAAGATTTGCCTTCTTTTCTTACTAACATATACGGGACATCGAATTTGGGAATGAAGGATGATCAGTCGTGGTATGTTCCGTTGTGTTTATTGTTTTGATAATACCTGTGATTTAGTAGTCTAATGCGTCTTGTCGAACGTCCGCCAATCGTGGGTAAGGAGATCGTTGGATTGTCGTCGAGTGCCCTCGCCGGTTTCAAACTCTCCGCTGGACCGGTACCCGAAAACTGCCGATTTTTCGATCCATTGCCTGGCGATGCAGCTCTTTTGAATCCCGATACCGTTGATGTCAATCGAACAACCAATTCAGATGTTGTTTCCGATACGACAAAACATCGCAAACGATTAAAACGATCGTTAGAAGAGGACGTGCAATGTGAGTAAATTTCATCATTAGACTCAACTCACTTCATGTTCGTTCAGATGCCGAACCCGAGAAAAAAGCCAAAAAACATCGTAGTGGCGAAGAAAAAGAGAAGAAACGCAAAAAGAAGAAGCTCAAGAAAAACAAGGTGACTTTACAATCAACGTTCCTGTGATTTAGTTCCTATTTTCAGAAAAACGAAGAAGAGAATCGTAAGGTCAGGGATGTGCCATTTTATTGAATCAGAATTGTTGTACATGGTGGTATCAAGAAATTAAATATTTTCATTGACATTTTCCCAAACTTGGTTGCCAGATTCCCGAAGCGTCGCATTTGGTTTCCGTGGCACCAACAATCTTCTTGTCGCGATTGCATTGCAAACGAATTGTTGTGCCCGAATAGAACTTCTTTGGCAAATTGCTTGTCGTATTGCCGTGTCTGAGTTGAAACAAACGCCCGTCTTGACCAACGTCTTCAAGTGGTGGGCAGGCTAAAAACACTTGTGTTGCAATCTGTGTTTACCGAGCTACTCACTTGGCAAATCACAGGTTCCGAGCTCCTCGGTTGTCCATTTTCCTTCCACACAAATAGCAATTGCATTACCATTCAGCTTTGCATTCTCGATACAAACGCCTGTAGCAATAGTGCCATTTGAGAAAATGGAGCGATCAAATCCTTGGTTATCGGTATAAACAACAAATCCATTTGTCAAATTAAGAGGTGGACAAACTAAAATATTGCATTTGAATACGATTGTTGTATTTTATTCGTTACCTCTCTCACAAGATCCCAAAGTTGAAGGAACCCATCCAGATTGTGTGCACACCGCGGTATCTGCTAATTGCTGTGAAACTTCCGTGTGTTCCGGACACAACAATGAAGCTTTTGTTCCAACAGAATAAGAATCTTTCGACTTTATATTTTCGTTTGGTGAGATTCCATCTACACTATATGCGATTTGACCAACTCGATAAGTCGATGGAAATGCCGGACAACCGATACAAATACATTTGCTTATAGCCGGTGGTAACCATTTTCCAGACCTCTGACAAACACTATATGTTATGTTACTGTTAGGCCAAAATCCAGGAAGACATGTGAGTTTTGATGTCGTTCCAACAGTTGGTGTCAGTGTAGACAGAGACCATTCACCGTTTTTTGTCTCTAATCGCTGACATTCTAAATGATCTTATCGTTACAATTGATAGCTATTTAGGCCTTAACTACTTACGATTAACACGAACAGAGAGAAATTCTTTTGTATTTGCTGAACTTTGCTCATCGCTTTCCGACGTTTGTTGAGCCAACGAATCGGATTTGTAGTCAAGTGGCCAAATGTAACACAAAACTCCTTTTTTAACAATTCCAAGCTCATTTTTCATACTTTTGTTTGACGTAAATATCGTGTCTACAAAACTATTTTTGTTTAGACTATGTACGAAAACTTGCCATCCTCTCCAACATTTTGCCATTCAGTTAATGGTATCTAGAAAGTAGGAAATTAAAGCTCATCGACGATCTTTGAAAATACGCTTGCACCACATTGACCGAACTTCGGTGCACAGTAAAATCGTTCTCCGGTAAGAAAATACGAGTCAATCGCGTCATCCGGTCGTTTCGATCGAAGAACAAGTTTATGATTTAAACGTCCTTGAAGCAATTTTAAATCAAATAATCTTCACTCGACTTACCAAACAATCCCGGCTTCTCTGTTGTTCCCCCAATTCCCAATTGCTCGTCGTATAGTTGAATTACTTCCACTGCACAATCACATTCCTCTTGTTGTTTGTGTTTGAGCACCAAACCCAAACGTTGAACTTGCGTGTATTGAGACAAAGCAGTTGGATGAGACTCATAATCCCAAGTCGTAGAGAAATGATCGTGATAAAGTCCAGTGAAATCATTGGCGTATGTGGTGAGTGGCAAAAGACGTTTCGCATTTACTCCATGAGTGCATTCCGAATAACACACTGCCAATGACACAATGTAATGGGCAAGAAAAACGATCGACCAAAATCTTCGTATGTTGCCCATGAGCCTGTGAACAAAGTAGTCGAAAGAATCCGATGGCGTAAGTAAAATCCCGGAACTTGTTTACTCACTCAATTGACGATTAAATACAATAGCTTCTGTGACAATCGATTGCGTTTCCCAACGTCAACATCCGTGCAATCGGCTCATCACTCCGGAGATTTAATTGCTTTTAGTCGGTAACTGTTGATCACAAGGTTGTTTTTATACATAATTGATTTATTTGAACGCTTGTTGCGATAAACAAGTAAAAATTGGAATTTAAAAAAACAACCCGACAGAGAGATGGCGAACACATTCGGAAGATGAGAGGAGTAAGAAACGTTATATCGTACAAATAAAAATCGTAATCCCGCATGCGACGAGTAGAAATCTGATGATTTGAAAGAATTGGAATGAAAAATAAATTATGTCGTCTGTAGAGAAGCCAAACACGAATGGCGATGTCATCATGCAAAAGAAGTTGAAAGAAGGAATGTAGAGCAGAATCACAGGCCGACGGATTCGGCAATCCCATCGTCGTCTTCGTGCATATTGAAAGCCGGATTCTGATGCACTTCGATTCGCGGTGTTTTCGAGAGTCCAGATTGCTGTTGAACTGTTGACCACGTACTCAGATTCGATGATGTCGACGGTCCAAAATTGAAGCCCGTTCCGGCAGGGTATTGCGGAGCCAGTAGTTGGGGATAGAAATTTTGAAGAACGTAAAGTAGGCAAACGTGAATAAAAATGTATTGTGACTGAAAATCAATTGAAATTTGAGATCTTTCTGTTTCCAACACACCTCGTTCTGCACCATTTGACATCTTTCCTGTCGCATTTCGTAAACAGTCCCGAAAACATCCAACGGTCTTCCGGTTGGAATCGTTTGAACGAGTCGATCCAAGGCAATAAATGTTCCTAAAGCATTGATTCAGCATTTATATTTGGAATTAAAACCAACCAGAACGACCAACTCCGGCGGAGCAGTGAACGACCGTTGGACGGTTCAGTGGTGACGGCGGAAGACGAGTTCTGAAGAGCCGCAGAAAGTTCACAATACCGACGGGATGATCGGGAGCACCGAAATCAGGCCATGCTTGAAAATGAAAGTGAATAACAATACGCGCAGGTTGATTTGGTTCAGCGAGATTGACTAAACGAAACTGTCGAATTGTGTACTCATCATATTCGAGAGCTTCATTCAACAACGTCACTTCGATATCCATATACAATACGGTCGGTTGATTTGCATCAGGCCAATAACGATGACATTTATCGCGTCCCTTTTCGACGCACTTGGTCAACGCAACGATCGCCGGACATTCTTGTTCCCATACGACTTTCCAAAAATGATCGCGAGTCGACGGTAACGGTCCTTGTGCGGCAATGAATTCTCTTCTTGAGTTAAAACCAGAGATAAAAGAAGCGTTGATGTAATCGCTTCCATCTTCATCATCGGCAGTCATCAATTTAACACGTGAGTGATCTGCAATAGTCTAATATTATAGTTGTTCATCGATAACATTGAATTTGTAAACCAATTAGACCGAATTGCCCTGACAAGAAGCTTACCATAAGGAAGAATGTTAGTGAATCGATTTTTCGCTCTGTTGGGACCCAATTCGGCTGCTATGCAAGTTTGACCGTTGCCAACAAATCGGAATTCCTAAAATACACAATAAACGATGATTATTTTGTTCATACTTCATATTCCGTGGAAAACAGGTAATCGCTGTCTGCACTCATCAGTCGAAAGTGTTCTGAGAAGTCGGAAACACGAACCGGACGACTTTGTTTCACGTTGATTCCATTTTCCATAACAGTCCACAGAACACGAGGCTCAGAGCTGGCGGGTGGACCAGAAGGCAGGCGTTCTAATCGCTGATCAACACCCGTTCGTTCTCGTAGACTTCTTGAGCGTCGATGATGTGCATTGAATGGACTACTTCCCGATGTATCCTTCGGTGGGCTGCGTATCCCATCGACTTCCGTGCTTCCGCCGTTATTGACTTGAAGCAGCTGACCGTTTGTAGCAATGGCTGAAGCGAAATGAACATTCGGTGAATTGTTCGATGGATTTTGAGCAGAGAATTGAGCGGGAGGCGAACCGTTCGTGTCAACGAGACCCAATTTGGATAGGCATTCGGTGGTGCGCTCAGTCATGATCATCTTTAACGCGGCCCACTGGCTCTCTTTTGAGTTTTGTGTTGGGTTCGCACGTCGAGGGACGTTGCGGAAGGAAAATCCGTTGGCAAGTTCACTGAAATCGAACATCAATTCGCAAACAAGAAAGAAATGAAAAACAACACGATATCAAAAACAGTGTTTGTACGAAGAGTACAGTAAACGAACTGATAAGTTAATTTTAAAAGAAAATTGGTCAACAGAAAAAGTTTAACAAAATTATGTGGGCGAATTCAGAAACCCAATTAGGATCATAATTTTTAGACTCTGAAGACGGTGAATTGACGGAGCACATTCGTTGAGCCAAAACAAGACGACGAGGGTGTTGAGTCGGGCTGCGTGCCATGGCCTGGCCTACGCACTCTTGCCAAATTGAATCAGCGGAGGACCCTTAAAAGTTTGAAGAAGCGGAAAACAAACGAACGGCTAACTATGCCCAAAAAACGAGAACCCGCACCTTCTCGGCGCCTTCAAGTGTCATCAACAGATGATCAGAAAATGATGGAGAATACGAATTCATGGATGAAAGAAGTAGTGCAAATGTTAATGTCACAAATTGAATACTCCGATTGTTCACTCACCTTTTCTCGTCTATTCGTTGACGTCGCGTGTAGACAAACAGGAGAAATAAGGCCAATAATGCGCAACAAACAAAAACGCACAAAACCACAAAAACTCCACGAAATGTCCCGCCGTTGTTCAGTGGCTCTAAAATACGACGAATTGAAAAGGTTTTTAATTTCAAATTTGCGTGGAAATCCAATGGGATCGATGAGTTCGCGAGCTTTCGACACGCTTTTTATGAACGCAATCGTCCAACTGGTCGTGAGATGCGTCAACTGGTAAGTGTTCGTGGTTTTTTGCGATAGGCGGCGCGCACTTGCGTAGACAAAACAAAAATTGGATAATGACCATTCGAATTTGAGGGGAATTTCGTTTTGTCCAAAACTCATTCGAACGTGACTTCAGAAATTCACGTTCGAACGTCGAAAAAGCACCGAACGAACGCGCTAAAACACGAAGAGCAGAGACGTGGAGCGAGAAACGTCGACCTCACTCTTTCGGCTTCCCCTCTGCTTCGGATCTCCGTGCGTTGTGAGCGAATGCCCGGAGGCACAAAGTGTGGGCGGTTAACGTTGAGAGGTCGACGTACAAAAAAAGAAGAGACTCGTCTGTCGCTTACTTTTTGTCCGTGAGGATTTGGGAAAAAGCGAGGAACCCTCAGGACCAAAACAACAGACGGAAATGGATGCTTTCGGACTGTTGACCGTCAAGCGAAGCGCGTGGGAGAATCGTGCTTTCCGCGAAATAACAAAAAAACTTTCGAAACAAACGGATTTCCTCGTGACTGTCCACTTCTCGCAATCAGCAGAAGACAATCGTTTGCAAATTGAGTACTTAACAACAACTGACCAATTTTTGCGGACCAGAAAACGCGTCTATGAGGAAGTAGAGCGAATTTATTAGAGTGCTAATTGCATTTTTACGAATCGCTTACAAATCTTTTAACACTTCAAAGGCTTACCAGTTGTCACGATGTCCGAATAGACACTATCGGTCCATAATTCTGGCGAAGTAAAGAGTCGAAGTTTAAAGCGATAACTGGTCCCGGCTTTAAGTGGACCGTTACAAATCTCATCGATATCCTTTTCAATACAACTAGTATCCGAGCCAATAGTCTAGAATATTTGATTTTAAATCAATAGGGTACATTGAAATTACTTGAAGAAAAGTTTGAGTCAACGGACGAACTGTTTGCTCAAGTGGTGTAATCGTGGCAACATAAGGTGGCCAAAATTCGTATTTTTGCTGAGCTCTTCCCCACGTAATCATCGATTGATTCGAAGCTCGTGGTATTTCTTCGAATATTGAGCGTCCATCAGGTCCGACTTGAGAAACAATTAGAGCCACCTTAGACAGAAGTCCATTTTGTGGATCAAAGCCAGCATTCGTATAACGAACAGTCAGCTCGGTACTTCGAATCGAATCGGCAACAAGTTCGATTTGTGCATTTGGTTGTGGAGGAGCGGCAATTGGCATTTTCGCTACAGCTTGTTGATCCGTTGCCAATGGAAAACCAGCGCCAGCTTCGTTTGAAGCAGTTACGTCAAATCGATAGTTCAGGCCGCCAATCAAATTGTTCACAACCGCGGTTTGAAGTGTTTGTCCCGAATCCGTGGCATTGGAATTCTGATTTCCATCGACATTCATGGTCCAACTTTCGGGATTTCCATTTAGTGCCAAAGTACGAACAACATAATGAGAAATTATCCCGTTCGGCAGTTTCGGACTAATCCACGACAGTTGAACAGAATGCGAATTCAATGGATGCGCAGTCAGCTGCTCCACAGCCCCTGGACGATCAGCTTGAGTCCGGAAAACAAGATCGGGCATTTCTCTCGAATTTGAAGCACAAACACTCGGACCGGAAGCTTCGACACCACAAATAACCTTAAAGGTTTGCGTGTTTTGTTTTTAATTCTTGAATTACCTTTGGTCTCAAGTGATATTTGTGAAAAGGTCGTAGACCGTCCAAATGAACTGATGGGGCACTGAGTTCGGCAAAACTGAGTCGCCGATCAAGAACCTTTTCGCCGAAAGCATCGACAACAATCAAATTCAATGAGCAATCTGTCGAATCGCCAACTACCGGGTGTCGCGGATCCTCGATGAACGCAAGAACGGCAATACGAACAACGGCCGAACTCTTCGAAATTCTCTCAACTCGAACATCAACGGCTGGCGGAGCGAGTCGTCTCATTTCGACGAATTTTTGAGTTGATACGATACCTGATGAAGTGACCGCATAAATTTGAATTCGATAACAAGCTCCACGAAGAAGATGACTAAAAGATAGATGTGATTAAGATTAACAAATGCTACTTACTCAGCTTGAACATGTCGAATTTCGCTTTCCGGCAGCAAATCGAATTGTTGCGACTCTTCGCGATTTGATGCAGGAACCGGATCAATTCGAACGTGTAATTTCGATCCATTACCAACTATTTGATCCCACATGCTTTTAAGTTTAACACTTTTTGCCTCATCTGATGGCCATTCGATCTTTAATGTTCCTTTTGTCTCCTAAATCATGCTCTCACATTATGTATTTCCATTCGAGTCCTACCTGAATAGCAATTCCAAAAGCTTGATGATCGAACGCCGGTTCTAAAGCCGTACTTCTCAATGCTTTGGTTGATTGCGCATGAGCACTTAGAGCTGCTACACTTATGTCGTAGCGACGACCGGGAGTCAAGTCGACAAATGCAACACATCTGAATTCTGTTTCCATATTATTATCTTGAATATACTGACTTGTTTTCGGAGATCTCGCCAACTCGAACTCGTTGCTCGACTTTGTCTGAACGATCGGAAACAACCACAATATGACAGACCGTTGATTTCGATATGCTCTGCGGCGGCAACAAGGCTTCGACTGCAAATTGACCACGATCGAAATCCGGTGTCACTGATACACTAATTGGAGGCAACGGACGAACGGTATGAGTTATGGTCGATGGCTCGCTTATTTGTCGTGTTTTTTCCGCAATAACCGCGAATACGAAAGTCATGCCCGGATGAATTCCGTTGCATAGAACAGATTCGGGTTTTAGACCGGCAATTTCCGTTTTGACCATGTTCTCCGTACTGTTCATTTGACCATAAGCAATCTTAAAGCGATCAACTCCCGACTCCGCTGGCCAGTCAAATCTAAATGTAACACAAGTTCCGTTCATGTCGACAACACTGAGATTTTGGGGTTGCAATGGTTCTGAAATTGGATTCATTTGTTAGTATACTGTTGACCTTTGCTCACTTGTTGTTATGACTCGACGCCATGGTATTGATTGAATATCCTAGAAATTCAAATGATTAACATTTCGATCATTTTACAAAGATTAAACTAACCGACACCACAGAAGTCACAGAAACGTCAAAATCTCGACCGGGACTTAGGTTTCCAAGATAGATTTCGACGTCTCGTTGTTCAACCAAATCATAGACGTCAACAGTGGGATATCGCTTAAGCGGATCCAATTGAAAATACTTGACTGTGAATTTGTCTTGGACTGCCCGTTCTTCTTTTACTGCTCGTAACGTGACGTTGTGATGAGATACCGTAATTGAGCCCGGAGCGTCCAAGTTCAATGGTGCGGGGTCCTGAAACAGGACGTTACAGTTGAACTCAAATGAACTGACCATAAGCAATGACTCTTCTTTGATTGGAACCGACTGTTCGCCCACTCGTCCGATAATCGCGAGACTATAGCGATGACCCGGTGACAAGCCGTGTATTCTAATGGCCGTAGGATCTTGAGGTGTGAGTCGAAAAGTTCTATTTCCATCTCTTATCGAAGATTCGCTACAAATTACGCCGCAGACTGAGAAACATCGTATAATCAACTCACATTGCTTTTGTCACATCAACAACCCGTGCAATAAACTCCCGATATTCTCCGAAATCTTCAGGTAAGAAAACATCAAGAAAACGCGAAGAATCTCGATCACTTTTAACTATCCGAAATGACTGTCGAAAGTCGCTAATTGACTGCAAATAAAAATGTAAGATTGTCGTTTAAGTTTTGTACCGTTGTATCTGTTTGAGCATTAACAGCAGAATTAGCATAGTAGAGAAGGAATAATAAGAGGAAAAGAAAGGAATGTTGATCGGTTGCGTTTTGTTTACCGATTGCCATGGCCGATCTTAAACAACCGATACAAACAACAAAGGGTCTAGTGCATTGTGTAATTGGCGATCGGGGGTATTTGGGTTCGTCTCTGAAATACTGCAAATATCGAGAAAGAAGGCTGGAGCGGTGAACGTGTGTAACCACGATTCTCGTCTAACGACAAAAACGCGTCACGAAGTCGCGCATACAAAGCGGGAGAATCGTCGGTTTTGTTAGAGCAAAAGCGTCTTCAGAATGTGAGAAAAGAAAGGAGCTCTTGATTAGCATTGGAATTACGCCAATTACTCAACCAAAAACAACAACACTGTGATTCGAGCATTACGACATAGTCAAAAGCCGAGATTACGTGATATAAAGTCGAGGAGAAGTACGACCGTTTGTCTTAGACGACAGCAAAAGCTCGTGTAGTGATAAACGATGTCGTCGAATAGCTCGATTCTCTTGGGAAATTGCAAAGCAAAATCTAAACATCTCGAAACATTGTGATTATCAAACCACTCTCCCTTCAAACCATGTCCCACTTCTCAACAATCCACTCCAATGGTACTGCAAGGTCCAACGAACTGAAGCGCGCTGGTTCCGGTCTCGCTAGAGCGGTGCGTTTCGTTTTGTCATCAAGCCCCCAAGTCGTCCATCAGCAGTGGGCCAAAGGTGGTCAAGAGCGGCGGGTTTGATGAATTGGCCACTCTCTCAAACCGAAATTGACGCGCCAACATGCCGCAGAAACGGACGTTGTGATTGGGGCCGCAAATTTCGAAAACAAATGACTCGCATGCCAAATTTACGTTCTTCTTCGAAAATGATAAGTGAGTGAAATTGGCCGCCAACTGGAAGTTTCGTAGGAAACGTCAAATTAGATCAAGAGAGACGACACGTTTAAAACGCATTAGCATCCACGAGTCGATGTGACCACTCGAAAAAATGAACGGACGGCGACGTCGTTGAATTCGGAAATAAGCGCCACGAGCGAGCTAATTCGCGGCGTTTCAAAGTCGAAGGTAGCTGCGCGAAAAAATGTGGAATAAACGCTGAGCTTTGTAAATGGATGCCAGAGAAAGACGAACGTCCGCCAAACCAGTCGGATGCAAACAAAACGCGAATCGTCTTCGGTGTTTAGAAATATGCAAATGAGCGCGCAATCTTCTGGAATTCACTTGGATGATGAATCGAAGACGGCGGGTCGATTGAGAATCCACAGGAATTGATTAGTCGAAAGAAAACGAACGACTCGTCTTTGCGGTTTAACTAACGGTACGCGACTGGGAATGACGAAAAGGTGCGCAAGAATCGTCGGGATTCGAAGCGCAAGCGAATGCCGCCGAAGAAAATGGCCGCCAAATCATTCTCAAGGTCATTGTCCCTTTAATGCTAATTGCAAGGTGCTATGGAACAACAAACTTGTCCCTCAAACGCGAGTTCGTAAACTTTACAAGCAGTTAAAAACAACTTTCTAAACAAAAAATCGGAAATCGATGCGAATGAATCACACCAAAACGGAAGCTGCGTGATCAACTTGATTCCCGTGTTTACGCTTGTTAATCAAACGAATTTTGGTACAAGACCAAAGTGGGTTGCAGTCGGAAGAAATTCATCACCTGTCATGTCAGTGCGTGAATCGAACGGAAAGCAAAAACCGAAAATGCTTCTCGATCGGGACTATCTCTAACTTGTGGGTAAAAATTTTCTCTTACCGACCGTTGGGTTTCGTCGCACATTTTAAACAATTTCAAGAGTGGGGATGAGAATCTTTTTCTTCATTTGCTTACCGCTCTAATCCTCCGCACTGACCTCTCACTATTTTTCGGCTTGTGATTTTGCATTCAACACACTCGACGCTATTGATCTTCAGTTCAATTGTCTTCGTACGCCCATAATTGAGACTCGAGACCAAATGAAGGCCGCGTCAAAGCTTTCTTCTTATTCCAATTGGTTGATTTCAGTTTCAAAGAAAACGCTAATATGCAACGATTTGTATTTTGGTTTGCAACAATTTCCACCGTAATTTTAATTCTTCAAATAGATCCCACTGCGACATCGCCAATACGCTGCAAATGTCAAGAATGCGGGAATACAACCGCAATCGCTTCAAACAACTCCACTGATGAAACGGCGATGTTGATGTGAGTTAACGTTCCATTAAAGTAGTGTATTCTTCTCTTTCAGCGCTATGATGTTCGATTTTGACGACGACAATTCGACCACTCCGACTGTCGATCGATTCAAACGAGAGTCTTTGTACCAACGACGACCCTGTGATTCACGTTTCCAAATCGAGCTGCTTTTGATTCCGCTATCAATTCTGTTTATTCCCATTTCCATTTGCTGCTTTTTATTGGCGAACTGCTATTGCGGACCAAAAGACACGAGAGCAAAAGTGATCCGTAAAGTTGAAGTATATTCATTTGAAATTTGTTTACAGATACCCGAACAAATGTTTGGCTTTCGGATTCAACCCACTCCTCGACGTCGTAATGATACGGTCTCTTCGTTGAACTTTGGCGATGGCTTTGTACAACGTAAAAGATCACAAAAAACCAAATTCAACACGAAAGTTCTTGGTAAGTTGTTGTTGCACTCAACAATTTGCTGTTTAGTTATTGAAAGACGTCGAGAGTCGGCTATTACGACTTCGAGTGCTTCGCCCGATTTGAACAAAAATGCCGAGAAAAGAACACAATTTGCGACAAACATAACGATTCTAAATCAAGGACGACGATCGTCGAAGATCCGTGAACTTTGATTCGGATACTTCGATTCTTTATACCTCAAAGCTTTACGTGTATTAGTTTATCTCACGGGTACCGAGCACACTCAATCAAACGCACGTTGCAATTAAACGAATTCTGGTTTATTGTGTAAAATGTCCGCTTTTTACAGCGTAAGTTCGTTTTTTCTTACGAACAAAAAGCGTTTACTTTGGTGGAAGAGTTGAACTTAAAAACATTAAAAAGAAAACAAACTTCTAGCAATCAAGACTGAACGAAATAGATGGCTATTGCTAAAAGAAAGATTGTAACTGAAACACGTGTTCTGGAAACAAAGTTGCAGTAATCTCGATCATTGCAGAAGCAGTACAGAAATCTAAGCATACGAGTCGAATTCCGGTATTAAAGAGGAGCTTACTGTTTGGGTGGATTGGCGTTGTCCATGACTGGATAACATTTTTTGTTTTCGATTGCCGTATTGTTTGCTTGTGAACTGATCGAATTGGAGAAATAGCAATCTGATTTGAAGGTTATGTAACTCTTGGACTTTACGATCGGATCCACAATCTTCACACAGAAATTTGGAGTGGCGCAGTTATTATTTCTGTTATTACATGATGACACCTTGAAAAGACTCTTTTGTTCAATCGAAGCAAGCAACTTACGGCATTTTTGTCCGGATACCACTTACTGAACCTAAACAACAGGAGATGTTATTGGATTGAAAACATCGCCAAACCCAAAGCTACTTACCCTGAACATTGTGCACATGTCAAGGAAACAGCGGCTAAATTGAAAGTGTAAATTGTCAAAAACGTGGTATCAATTTACCGTGAATCAAAAACTCGATCGATAGAATTAACGTTAGAAATTTTCGCATCGCGATTTTGACGTCGACACTAATAATTTGGCTTCTTCTTTTGACGAATTTGTAAGGAAGAATGAATGTAAAACCACCGAAATACCATGACGATAATACTAAAAACTACGAAACGACAGAAGTTTCTATTTCAAAACGCGTTTCCACTTACGATCGTACAAGGTTCCCAATAGCAACGAACAAAACGCGACGATTAATATATGAACTTGGAATGCTAATCAACACGCAATCAGATTAGTGTTTCTGCGTCATTGGTGAAATCGTAAATGTTAATTAATCGAATAACGGAAACTTATCCGGTCAAACGACAGCCGGGGAGAAGTGAAATCGGCGTACGTTTATTGTTCTTTACGGTTGTCACGTCTGGATGGAAGTGTGCGAGTCAGTTGAATGATAAGATTGATCTATGGAGCTTTTTTGTTACACTACATCGTGATACCCCGCGCATTTACAGAGTATGATTCTGCGTATCGTTTCGAGGTTTGTGAATGCTAGTATTCGGCATTCGAAATGCTTTGCAGCAATATATTTTCATTCTCGATAATCTTTTAGTTATTTCGATTCAGCTATGATGTTCTGTTAGGAAGTAATATTGACGTCGAGATCCCGCTAATTGCATTAGTTGGCGTCGTTCATCCTAAAACCAACTAAACCCTAAGATACGTAACAATACCCTAAAAAGTCGCATCCGTGACTACAAAACGAACAACATAAACTGAGTCACAAGGGCTTAATCCTATCTGCGCGAATAAAATCTAACGAAGCAGACCGGTCGCTTCGACGTGAGTCGTTTCGAGATGCAAATCCGCTCGTTACTTCGGGGAATCTTCGTTTTAACTCATTTTCAGTCTGATAATCACTCACGACTCTTCGTTTTTATGTTGTTTTTGTTATCTCAGTTAATCAATCAAAACTACAATCTTAGTCAACACCCATTTCGTTTAGTGTTTTTCGCCGAGTATAAAAATCGAGTTAATCGCATATAACAGTTGGATTGTCCATACTTAGCCTTCAGAAAATGCATCGACTTACTTGGTTAGTCTATTTCTGTACGCTTACTGGGATTTGTTCTCAAAACTGGAATACGGTAAATAAATAAATTTGTTGTGCCATCGAATATTTTCTTTTGCAGACGATCTTTAGTGCTCCACCAAGTGGTTTGCCAGTTCGACGTGTGTACATTCACAATCGTCCCGTTTATGTTCGACAACTGTTCATGATACCACAAAGAATCGATCTCGGTAGCTTCGGTTAACCAAGCAGTCATTAAGTAATTGTATCTTTAGAAAAAACACACGGGAATACTGATGCACTTTTAACCAACGATGAAACTCTCACTTTACGTTCCAAACGTAGTGGATTTCCTCCAATTGTCCCGTTTGCTGCACCCGCTGCAAATGCTGGAGCTGCACCTGCTGCAAGTGCTGCAGCTGCTTCGTCGGCTAGTGCTGCAGCTGCTTCGTCGGCTAATGCGGCGGGTAATAACAAGCAAAAAAATAAGCAAAAAGGGAGTCGTCAAAACGATTTTTTGGCTGCAATGTCTTTCTCGATAAGTTCAAACGAACAGATAACTTTTCCACCTACAAAAACTTTTTATTAGAAAACTTTTCATTCATTTAACTTTGTTTAGCAGCCTCGTATTACTCTTATGCTCCGGCGGCTCCACAAACTTTCTATCAGCCTTCAGTGCCATCGTCTTTTCCCGCACAACCAGCAAAAGTGATATTACCTATTAGTCCTGCTATTGCTGCACCAGCCGTTGTTCCTCCACAACCTGTGCCGCTAATTCAACCGCTTCCTATTCAACCGTCACCACAACCTATCGGCGAATTGCCAGTTGCTGAACCAGAAGTTACTCGGCCAAACTATCCGCTTCCATCTTGCTATACAAACAAGTTAGTTTCTTATTCTAATTGCATTTATGAGTTATGTGTTTTAGCTACGGTTTTATGTGGTAAGTTGAGCACAATGATTTGTCTATTATATTCGAATAGCTGTAACAATGAAGTCGAAGATGGAATGGTTAGATCATTCAACGAACTCAAGGAATCTCGTGCTGATTGGTCTTCTTGTAACCTGCAACAAATAAGTAATCGTGTTCAACAGAACCTCGAACGAGAGTACAACACTTCGTTTGAAGTCATTGTCGGGGTTGGCGATTACGCATCACGGTTTGGTTGCTATAAAAATCAAACTAATCGTATGATTTAGATCACATTTCTGGAGGTTCGAGTAATATTTGAAAAAGTTTCTATTTCTGTTTCAGCAATTTAATTTGCAAAGTTGAGTTGGATGGAAAGTTTATTCTCAGTTACGCAACAGCGCATGCCGACGCAGAGGTATTGTTTTCCAATGGATAATCTGATCTTCAACACCTTTTTTAGGACTATCCCGAAGGTGGTGCTAACGTTGGACAGAATGGTGACGACAGTGGAAGTTATCGTGAAAATAATAACGCTAATGCCTACCCATCAAGTCCGCCGAATGACGACGCTTATGGCAACGAAGCATCAGCAAAAAACGAAGGATCGTACAAGAAATTCAATTTCTCATTTCGTATTTAAGCTATTTGGTTATTGTTTTTTACCGCATATCAACATCGATTACACGCACTTAATTATTGCTATTTATTAATCATAAACAAAAAATTACCCTGCCGTTAATCGATCATATACCCGTTACATCTTGGATAACAAAAAACATGATAAAGTTAACAATATGTAGAGCGAAGATCTTGTTATCAAATGGACTTCTTAGTCCCCAGCAGTCGATTAGCCAGTTCACCATCAGCTTCACAACTCTTCGACCACGACTCTCGAATATCGGGAATCGTGTAGACGGGCAGAACGGGCATTTGCAACAGTCGACAAAGTTGACAGATTCCAACTGGTCGTTCCAACTCGTCGTGTTCCAAACCATCGAGAAAAATGACTTCGTACCTTTCCCTCCATGCAAAGTATTTCCTGTGAAAAGATGTTATAGTGAATGAAAACCGTTGACTTACATGTATTCGTCCAAGTTACGCGTTAGAAGTATTAAATGACGACTCATTTCTTCGACTGTTGAATAATCGTCAAATGCAATAAATGAGTTCGGCGGAGCATAGGGTTCGACAATGCTTCGCTTCAGGACAATTGGAACAATCGTGTGCTGGTAACCTTGCGACCAAAACTTTTCGGTAATGTAATCGCGACATATGCTGTTTTCCAAAGCCAAATAGAAGTAGTAACTGCAACATAAAACGATTAAATTGCTATCTTGTTTTTAAAAATTACTCGGTATTCAGCATATCTTCACATTTCTTTTCACCTTTCGTACACTGTTGTTTGCCACAAGCGCCATAAACATCCACGTCGACGTATTCCTGCAAAAACTTCAAACAATGAAACTTTTCGTATTCACCTGCAGTTTTTTGACCAAAGCTTCTCGACCACTATTCGTCGAACAGCTGAAAAAGTGTTGGATTAACCATCAAATAAATGTACGAAGAACTTACTGACTTACAAACCAAGCAGCTGTTTTTGTTTTTCCACGAATCAAAGTTGAGTTCACCGTGTTCTTTACTGGGGTCCATGATTGAGGCGCTAATTTCACTGTGTAACCTACAAGGTATTATAGAATAATAACAAATTATTTTTACCGTAAGGCGAAGCAACTGGAGAATCGTGACGAAATCCGATAGTCATGTTGAAGTATTGTTTTTCTTCGAACATTCCTCCATAATTTATAGGTGATTCCTGAACGAACGTGTAATCAATTGGGTTCAAATAACACCACCTGTGAAGACATCAGGACATAGCCGTGAAAGTGACCTTTGGAAGCCGGTTGACTGTTAATGTAGGCGTGAGCTACTTCTTGATTTGTGTTCACTTCGCAGTTCCACTCCGGACATCTGCAAATTAAACTTCATGTCGAATGTTTGTGTTGAAATGACAAACCCGCCAAGATTCGGTTGTTGAAATGAGGAAGCGGAAAAAATGAACTTCTTCGTGACTAAACGGCAATAGAAACTGTTCAGCAAACCGACTTACAGTTTTGAACGACTGTCAGACGTTCTCGTAAGTTTGGTTGTCCAGAAGCAACAAGAATATCTTCAACGAACAGGGTCCGACCTTTGTACTTCATTTTGTGAACAAAATTAGATGACAAGCCATCAACTTTCGACTTCACTTCTAAACAGCAGATTGTAACAAAAGTCTCAAATGAAATGTCAACCTGTTGATTGAGCAACTTTCTTGAAGACAAGCGGCTTCGGTCGTTGCTCTCTTTCGTATTCCATTTCAATCATCTAAAGACAGTGTTCGCGTGTTTATAATCTCGAACTTACTCGAGGAGCCAAGAAAGGTCGAAGCCATAAGGGCATAGTAAGAACATAAAGAAATGTGAAGGCAATCAGAAACGAACGCCAATAAAATTTAATTCCTCGCCAACCCATAACTGCATCTGAAACTAACCGTCAGAATAAGAGAACAACCGACACTTGGGATTTGCATAAATTTCAAAATTAAAATGAGTTCTGTTCACAAATTCGATTGCTAGTACTTCCTGTTGCGTAAAAAACAGATACTACAGAGAATTTAGCTGTGAACTGACCAATCCAAAGCGATTTCAATCGCTCCTCAAGTCGATATACTCCGGTGCTTCTATCGACACACAAGGAAAGTAACCTCAAAGTCATTTGTTCGATAGAAACCTTTTGAACGTGCTTTAAGTCGCGAACAACACCCGTTGCGTTAAATGTTACAAATCGACGTTGCGAAGACGGTGAATGTATGAATTTGTTACAAAAGAAAACCCGATGGCCATTTCAAGAAGAAAACCCCGAAAACAGTGACCAGTGAACCCGCAGACGTGAAGATGTCTTTTTACATTAAACGTGAGTTTGTCGACTTGAAGTCGTGAGTCGAAATTGGCAACACACGACCAAAACAAATTGACTGTGCGATCGCAAAGCCGCCCAACAGTCGATGGGATTACCGACTGTTCGTGATCGACGGTTTCAATAACGAAACACGTCGATTAGCTGGGAACGAGCAGAGACTGAGTCCAAAGCGATTAAAATTGCAAAATAGGAATCCAAACGTGTTTAATCAGAGCCATTTCATTTTACGAGGATTCAGAATGACGACTTTTGGTTCGAAAGCTAATGTTCTACTGCTCTTGAGTTTTTTAAACGCGCAACATTCTTCGTCACTTTGACTTTCCCTATTCACCTGCCGTTAGCACAACAATGCGGGAAACCAGTCGTTTTCTCTTGTGCCATGACGACTAACCAGAAGGCCGTTAGAAACAAAACGAAGGATGAGCTGTCAAATACTTGGAATATGCGTTTACTCTCCAACCAAAAGTCACAACAAATTAGCCAACGCCAATCGTTCACATTGAAATACGAACTGTTTCTAGACCGGCAACGTTACGTTTCGAACGTCGAGAAATCGATTTGAGTTGAACGTTCTTTTTTGGTTTCACGTTCTTCCAAGTGCTCGATTTTTTCTTTTCCGAATTCTCTTCACGTTTCTGTGAACGTTTACTTGCGGTTCCAGCTGTTGAAGCGGCTTGATTGTTGACTCGCTTCTTCTTCGGTTTGTTTCGCTTCGCAATCTAAATCAAAGCGAATAATGAGCTTTTAAATCCGGCTGATACCATTGAATCAAGTACTTTGTTGATTGTTGGTTCGAAAGTTAGCATTATGATGCGAGTGAAGATTAGCAAGACGAACATTACGACGCAAACTCCAAGCCACCGGATGAGAACATCGAAACGTTTCAGTCGATGAGTAAGCTGAGGATCCAAAGTTGTGGTAGTCGAGTTGGACATATTTTGAGACCGTAGATTGTGCTTCAAAAATGGTGAAATGACCAGACGACAACTCCTTTTTCGTTCCCGTTTATTCAAATTTCTACTAAGAAACGTTGGACAACAAAACTTCCATGGTGTTAATTGTTCATCTGACGAAAAACAGTTGCACAAACATTACCAACTAGTTGGCCATTCAAACAGTTTTTGCGTTTGTTTGAAATGTTGAGTTTTTTTATTGCGCTTTTTATTTTTGTTGCTAAGTTTTGTCCAACTTATTTGGCTCAATCTTCGAGGTTCCATTGTCCCCGTAATGTTCCGTATTTCTCGACAACCCCGTGCTCTACGGACCCAACAAAATTTCGTTGGTAAGAACAACGGGATGGGAATTAACTTCTCTTCTCACAGTCCACCCGGTTATCGTTGTCGACCGGCAATATCAGACGAGGACGAGAACCTGGTTGCATTTTTGTGCTGCGAATCAGCGGAAATGAGCGTAACGGAATGTACATAGACGTCTTGACATCCAATAAACCTTTCAATTTTTAGATTTTCTTGAATCGGATCTTTCACCGAAGATCGTACCACGAATTCCGCTTTCGATGCTACGGCGAGTAGTTATGATCGATCGACATTCCGACGTTCAACTTCAAACCATGGGCATTGATGCTGATGGCTAGTGATTAAACACTTGAATTTTCTCTCATTCAAACATTTAGTTTCGGGTGTTGATTTGCAAGCCAACGACACGGCCACGTATTCCGTTCTCGATTCCGTTGAATTCCAATATCCACTTGATCCCAGTGGCGGTCATTTCGTTCATTTTTTAGTTGGCATAAGTAAGTGGTTGCTTTGGAACTTTGCGTAACTCGTTTGCAGGACCACTTTCACGACCTTCAGCCCTTCAGTTGTATTTCGATTATCCGTCTTTTGCAAATCCAACACTCAATCTCACAGAACTTGATAGACGATCTAGACGAGGATACGTAGAGTTTATTTCAAATGAAACTTTGCCGTTTGAAGAATTCTGTATGTTTATCATCGCGATTGAAGGTCTTTATTGCGTTTAGATCGCAGTATGATTTTGGTGTTGGTTTGGCAAACTGATGGACAGCTTTTGCCAACAGCACCTCCACGAGAAATGGATTCCGAAATCGGGCGTTTGATGCAAAGAGTCAACGGAGATATCGGGAAATTTTTGAGCAGTGAACTCGTTGGACAGAAACTTGGTGCTCCTGTAGCCGGGACTTTTTTCCATGTAAATACAATTCAATAAGTGTAATTGATTGGTTTTTAGGTTACTACTCGAAACACGGTCTTCAAGACCGGAGCTCAACATCCCGATCAAGCATCAGAAACGGAAAGTTGTCGACCGTTTTACAAAAACATTTACACGTTCGTTTTCTTTGGCGTCCTTTTAGCACAATTTTGATAATTTTATCATAATAATTGCACTCGTATATTAATTCAACTTGATATATCGATCAAAAAGCAGGTAAATACACTCGATAAGAATCCAAACACTGACCGTAATAAAGTGGAGACCTTCAACCAGAATTTTGGGCGCAAAAACACGCCAATTGAAAAGATGAGATCGTTGATGAAAGAGATTGATGGTCGTACATAAAAGCGCTGCACTACGCAGAGCAACAATGTTGATAAAAAGATTGACATCAATATTCGATTTGTTCGTGTGCTTCCTTAAAACGCTCATCTTCAGCTTAGTAACGTCGAAAAACTAACCATCCAATAATCACATTCAATGGGCCCATGTATGCATTCAAAAGCATTTGAACTCCAACAACGAAAGGATAGTAGTTGGTTAGACCCGCGTAACCAGTAGCTACATCGATCGTATCTAACGAATTGCTTCCACCCTAAAATTGATCGTATCCGAAATCCTTGAGTATTTCAACATACCGCATAGAAAAACGAAGCAGAAACAGCAGCGAACATCAACGCCGATCGTCCAATTTTGTCTGTTCTGTTCAGTTGACCCAAACAAGCACCAATGCTCTGACAGATCAATGCAATCAAGTAATGAGACGGATTGAGTACAAGCAACTGCCAAACCAGAAATCCACAATTCCAACTTCCAAATACAAACGTGATCAGAACTGCGAAATGAGCCAAGAAGTTGTGACTGCAAAAAAGGTTGTTTTGAATTGTGCCGTTGTTATTACCGTAGGTGTTGTAATTTGACTACAAATACGAGAACAGCCATAGAAACAAAAATGAAGTTCGAGATTCGGTTTCGTGTCCAAATCATTTCTTTTGGGAAATAACGCAAAAGAATTAACATCGAGGCTGCCGTCCACCTAAACAACATGTTAACCAACAAGAAACAATAGCAGCACGAACAAGTACGTAGTCTCTTTCAAAACATAATTCACATTCAGGATACCAAACTCATCTGCAAGTGTCAGTGCGAGTCTGAAGACCGTTTCTTTCTTACCGTCCAAAACCCAACGGCGTCGGTGAACTTCACTGGGATAACGAGCAATTCGATGCAACACCAATGCGACAATCAACATCTCCGCTTGTTTAAAGTTGATGCTGTGAGTTTTGGGATTCCAAAAAATAACATAAAACTCGTAAGACAAAACTGTGGCCAACATAAAGTACCTGAAAAACGAATCGTGAAAAACATAAAACTAGCTCTTGAACGCACCATAGATCGTGTTCTTCTTCGATATAACTGGAGGAAAACAAGAAAATTGGGTGCAGAAATACGATCCAGTGAAAATTCAAATTTTTAAATTGATCTTCGAGCGACCAATTGAGTAAAAAGAAAGTGGTCTAAACATCAACTCTGTGAGGACTGTGATTTTCAACTTACAATTGCAGACAAAATAACACCACTGACAATGTAATTCATATCGAGATTTTCATTTGATGATAAAAATGACAACTGAACGGCTTTAAGGACCGAAGTGCAACGAGTATAATCAGTTGATGTTCGAATCGCTTTGCATTGTTCTAACTCATCTAAAACAACAGCTATTTCTTTAGGACTTGCTTTAACATACCCAAGGCTAATGCCGAGAAAAGACCACGATTAGAAAGAGCTAATTGATGAAATTGTTTTGAGTTGTGTTCCAAATTATCGTTCAAACGTTGGGGGTTGTCAATAAAACGTTTTTCAAACCCAACCCCAACACTTCTGGTTGGCAGTGAAAGATTGAGCATAAACGAGATTGTGGGAACCAAGTCAACTTGTTCGATTTCTTCGACCGTTTGTCGCATGTACTTCTGCGGCATGTTTGTTCGTACAATAACTGGTACGTAGGATTCTCGCTCCGACGATCCGCCATGACCTCCGGCAAACGTCATTCCATGATCACCCATTAAAACAAACCAAATTCGTTCGTTTTTATTAACATTTTTCGTCTAAAACATTCGATAAAAACGTTCATACGCAGCGAATTACCATGTTAGCCCAAATACCAGAAACCACATCGTCCATTTCTTGCAGTTTGACGTGCAATTGTGGATCTCTACCGCCCAGTGAATGGCCTTAATATCATGAAGTTAAACTAGTAAAAATTGCAACTAACCAATGTGATCTAAACCGAGATAATGAAGCAACAGAATATCCCAAGATTCTAATCCTTCAGAAAGTTCACGAGGTAGATGTCGAGTAATGTTCGTATCCACTTCAGTGTAATCTTTAACGAAAAACGACGAAGTACCTTCTGAACCATTTATGAAAACTCCTTCAGGAAACATATTCAACCACGTATCATCGCCGTAAAACAAAATTCTAAATGTTCTTGTTTGTAACTAAGCACTGTTTTAAACACTTACCGATATCCGCCGCGAATCGCCCCAGTCAACCAGTTATCTTCGTCGAAGGATGAAGAAGCAAAGTTGAAAACGACGTCCATATACGTTGGAATCGTGCCCGAAACTAAAGCCTAAATTGGAGTTGATCATCTGCATATTTTGACTGTCGTACTTTGATACGTGGCAAAGTCACTGTAGGTGCTTGAACATGAGCTTTGAACACCACAGATTCGCTGTTGTTAATACTTGCATGAAGAAAAGGCATATCGTTTACGTATTCTGGAGATGTTAAAAATTCGTAACTAAATGCATCGATGATCATAACAACAAGTCGATCAATCGAACGGTTTGATGGCAGTTGACCAGGAGTCGAGTTCTGAATTCGATCAACATCGTCGACCGTCTGTTGGGCGATTCTTTGAGGAAAGAATCCAATGATGAAAAGAGACGTGCCAATTAATTGCAAGAGAACCAATCCAGCGACTCGCCATTTCATCTAATAACCTCGAGTTATCCACAATCTTATCGTTTTGGTAAAAATAAGTTTTCAGTGAGTTGGCGGACTCGACAAGAAGTTCAATTAAACGACACCTTGAAAAGACACAAATTCGATTAAATTTTATTTGCCTATCGAAAATTAATGACAATATGATCATCCACGTATTCAATCGTAAATGAATCAACGTTCAGGCGATAGTCTGCTGAGCCATAGAATCAGAACGAAAAGTCGCGTAAGCGAAGATGTCGACTGTTTTCTTTCCAAAGTGTTTGCAAAGTGAATGGAAGCACGTTGATAAGTTCATTTCGTTCTGTTGAAAAATAACATCTTTGCTAAGAAAAAATTAGTAAACAAAGTGAATTTTAGTGTACTTGAAAGGTCTTCGAAACTGCTGCTCACAATTCACTGCCCAGTTCTTCGTAAGAACACTCGGAACTGTTCTTTTAAATCGAATCGATTGCATGGTCTTCTTTTCCCGCTTCTTTTCAACTTGTTGTCCATCTATCAAGCACTCCGTGGATAAAAATAGATGGACGGGGGAGTTCGACACACAACAGGCGCCTTCGGATGGCCACTCGCAAGAGCACTACGGAGTGTGCCGCGGCTTTTCTCTCGGTCCGCTTTCTGTGGAAAAATTGTTGGAGTAAAGAGGACGAACAAAATTGTTCGCGTGCTCGCAAACCCCAAGTAGAACACAAAGCTTCAAAACACATTTTGTTTCTTTTCGTTCGTCAAGGTCCGGGAGATTCTACAAACAAAAACACTGGTGTTCGCAAAGCCCGTTCTTTTCATTGCCAACCCGCAAACCGAACAAAAAGCGTAAACAACTTGTTTTTAGCCAATGCTCTCACGGAGACAACTCTGTGGCCAAAGGTCAATTGACGGCAACAGATGGTTGTTTTCCAATGGCTAGTGACTTAATGGCGACGTTAAACTCAGTGATTTGCACATCCAAGTAACCTGAGCCTCCCCGGAAATCCGTGGAACGGGAAGTTCGGAGAAAACTTAAAAGATTCAAAGATCGTTTATTTCGGTTACCTGAGAGATTTGTTTTGTGTTTCGATTGCATTCGAGCAACTGATTTTGCACAACAAATGTTCAATAAGCTTTTCGTAGGAAATGCGAGAACATTCTGTGTGATTATGGTCGCCTTTCCAAGTGTTTTGCATTCATTTTGGTTCAATGTTAGGCGGGGATTTTTTCGATTCGAAGAGTGCGGACTTTCGGTTTCTAGAAGGTTCTCGAAGATTGAATGGTCGTTGTTGATGCTGAGCGTCGTTAGAGTTGGGAGGAAGGCGGCAGTTTGTTCTGTCTGTTGGTCAAAAGAATCGTGCGGCAGAGTCCACCGGTTGAAATAGGAGGAGGAGTGTTGAACGACCGGCTCGACCTTCGGCGTTCGTTTTTGTTTTTCAAGTCGAAGAGCGCGAGTCTGGACCGTGGGTCTAGAAGCACGCTTTTTCTTTTGCCACGCCCTCGTCTCTTAACATTTCCCAGTATTTTCGCTTTCGATTCGGTTGGTCCTGCCTAAACAGTGAACGTTGAGGGGCTGTACGCGAAGTGAAGGTGTTTTTAAAAGGAGGCCCAACGGACTAACACGTAAATCATCTCGTTTATTTTGGTTGTTATTTCTGTAGATGCGCGGTTTTCCTCAATCCTTTTATTTAAAATATTGAATGGCCAATTTTAGGCCAAGTTGGCGTGTCCTTATGCGTATTTTCACCACTTTACTTACGCGTTTTCCAGCTGAAACTTTGAATCAAGCAATGTCGCGCCCAAAAGTCTTCTTCGATGTAACGGTGGCAAACGAGAAAATTGGCAGAATTGTGTTTGAGCTCTACAACGACATCACCCCTAAGGTGAGTTAACGTTTCGATTTCAACATTGATGATCATTTTAGACCGCTGAAAACTTCCGTGCTTTGTGCACTGGAGAGAAGGGAACCGGAAAATCGGGCAAACCGTTGCATTACAAGGGCAGCACGTTCCATCGTATCATCCCAAACTTCATGATCCAAGGTAAGCGAAACAATCACTCGCTCCAAATGACATTCGATGTTTAGGTGGAGATTTCACTCGCGGAAATGGAACAGGTTAGTTAGCAAAACGCACAACGAAACCACGAGTGAAATTTGCAGGCGGAGAGTCGATCTACGGAGAGAAATTCCCAGTAAATTTATAGTCTTTGTACCGTAAACTAATCGTTGTAATTTCAGGACGAAAACTTCAAAGAAAAGCACACCGTTCCCGGATTGTTGTCGATGGCAAATGCTGGTCCCAACACCAACGGCAGCCAATTCTTCATTACCACCGTGAAGACGTCGTGGTTGGACGGTAAATAGGACGTTGGTTGTCAATAACACAGACTTTGGATTTTCAGGCAAACACGTTGTTTTTGGCAAAGTCGTTGAGGGAATGGACATCGTGAAGAAATTGGAGTCGTACGGATCGGACAGGTAATTTCGTTGATCATTTTCAATTGATTGATGTTGATCATTTCAGCGGAAAGCCTGATAAACCGTGCGCAATTTCCGACTGCGGCCAACTCTAAAGACCTCAATTGGCGTACGTACGACAATTCAAGAAGTCATTTGTTGAGCATTCTCTTTTCTATTTACCTATTAAGTTATGTTGATCGGAGTTTTGAAGGTTGAAATAAACTGTGAGATCAGAAAACAAATTTGTTTACTCGATAGAATTCGCGGGCGGAATTGTTTGTTGTTTCGAAGACCAATCAATTCGATTGAGATCAACAAGAAACAGGCGCTCACTTAATCGAGCATGGACATTAAGACTAATGGATAGGGGTGGAGTTAAAAACATCAGGCGCTTTTGCTCGCATCATGGGCACGATAAATGGATTTAATCAGTCCCCTAAGGTCCATTCAATCAGTTGTCCGTATTGATACAATCGTTCAACATGATGCGTAAAACGCTCGCAATTTTCTTCCTCGGAGTTCTGTGGATTTCTGCCGAAGAGTTGGGCACGAAACCGTTGAACATCGATAAGACCGAAGATGCCACCGAAAAGAGCTACCGACAATTTGTGGGCGAACAAGTGAGTTCGATGTGCTAGCGGTTTGTAATCACTTCGAAATTATAGGAATTTCATTTGCCTTTCAAGACTCGACTCTCTGAAGGATTCAAAGAAGGACAAACTGTTCATGCATATGGTCGAATCTCGAAGGACCCGCAACGAATTGATTTCAATTTCCACAAAGGCTCAAGCAAAAACGCGGACATTCCTCTCCATTTGTCGATCCGTTTTGATGAGGGCATCTTCTCGGGAAAAATCGTCTACAACATTCAAAAGGTTTGTTCGAGCAAACAACACGAATACCCTTGTTTTTAGGATGGAAACTGGTCCGAAACTGAAAACCGTATTGACAGTCCTTTCAAGTCCGAAGGCACATTCGATTTACGGTAATAGCCACGTGTACTTGACGTTGAATGTTTTGTTTTAGAGTTCGAATCGTTGGTGGAAAATACAAAGTAAACTAACAACACAGAGTGACTGTTGATTACAACCGCTTTAGGTTTACGCTAATCGTCGTGAAATTGGTACCTTCGACCAACGTGAGAGTTTGGAAGGTGTTGATCACGTTTCGATCAGTGGAGATCTTCAAAGCTTGCGTGTTTTCCATTACGGTAATTACAGGTTGATCGAGAATCTTAATTTGTTTTGTTATTTAGGCGGTGCAATCTTTGCCAATCCGTACACTGCCATCGCAAAGTTGAGTCCATCAAAACGCCTTGATGTCAGTGGTATGAGATTTTGGTCCAACGAATTAATGATTTTCTTTTTGTAGGAATGCCAACTGGAAAGAAATTCAACATCAATTTGTATCGTGCCGACATGGAGTGTGCTCTTCAACTTTCTATTCGTTACAACGAGGGAGTGATTGTTCGCAATTCAATGGTTAACAACGAATGGCAAACTGAGGAACGCGAAGGCACTTTCCCATTGTCAAAGAATGAAGTGTATGTTTGTAAAAGTAGTAGTTCAAATCTTCTTTTAGTTTCGACATTACGATCATCAATCAAGACTACAGTTTCCAAATTTTCATTAATGGCCAACGTTTCACAGCTTACACTCACAAACTGCAGGGCGGCGCTGAGGGCATTGAAACTCTTCAAATCGATGGCGCAGTCGACCTTCATACAGTTACAATCAACGATGTGCCGAAGTAAAGAAGTGAAAACCTACAAATCGATGTGCATTTATAGTTCATCAGCCAAATTTTTAGTTTGTTTTTATAAGCGAATAAATGTTGGCTTTTTAAAACAACTTCTTTTCCATCAACATCTTACTCGATTAGCCGATTCGCGCTTAAGTCTATAGTTTACATTGTAGTTTATTGGGACGGAGAATAAACGTTTGGATACGAAAACAAATAATTAAAAAATGAAGAGGTATAGACATATAAAGTCCTTATATCTTATAATTGATACAACTATAAAATCTCTCTGAATTTGTCGAGTTCATCGAATTGGAAGCCCGAGGCCTTGATTGCTCGGAACGGTCCAAGTAGTGATTGCAGGTCTGGAATCATCCCACAAGCAACAATTACAGGAACCTGAAGAAACTCAAATGACTCATCATTCGCAAAGCCTACAGCACCGTCAAATACATGTGAATAGTAAATAGAACCAAAGTTGTTGACATCGAGCGTGGAAGCCGACGAATTTTTCCGAAAATAATCCTCGAGAATTTGTACCAAATGGACAAATGAACTTCAGTAGTTCGCAGTTTTCGCCGTTTCGTAGACGATGACGAAGAAGTGGTGGCACTCATACTCTCAGCCATTGTAGTTTTGAATGAACACGTTGCGTAGAACAAATGAAAGAAATTTCAACTCGTCATAGCAATAGCTAAAGCCGAATTAGTCGAATCGGTTTCCTGTAACACGTGGCTGAATGAACGTATCGTTTGGCAAGCACAGCAAACTCACGAATACAAACGTTAACAAAAATTAAGAACACTGCCACCGCGGACTTATATTGTGATCGTTCAAGGGATGAGCAGACAAGCGGGAAAAGAAAATTGCTGTTTCTCAGGATTCTTCATCGTATTCAACATTTCAACCGTGAGAACAATTTTCGCTGCGTGAAATTTGGCCTTTACTATTCAGTTCAACATGCGGTCCCTAATACCAAAGTGTTTAGAGTCGATAAGAATAGAATCAATCAAAGATCTTACGCTAAAACTGCGGCGACAATTTGGAGCAGACGAAGAGAAGTTGAATTGACGTTTCATCTTTTTCCCAACTCGTAAGCATGGCAATTTGAAGACAAAAGTCAATTTTGAACAATGAAGTTTGCGACGTGAAGTTTCGGACGAACAAGAGGAGGAACATCAAGTCGAGAAAATGTCCTCGTAATTGCATAAACCGAATCGACAGATGCACATGACAATTCTCTCGACACTTGCGCTTGTTCCTGATTTCGCTATTCCAACGTTTTGAACAAACTTGAAAGCCCAATAGCACCATGATTAATAGACGAAAAAGTTGACGACAAACTAATAGGATTACAAACGAAATCTCGACTTCTGGTGCAACAGCTCGCTCGTTTGCGTGGTGGAACTTTCTATGAGCGAAAACCCAAAACCACTCGTCGCATTGTCTTGCTTTTGATTTGCATAAACAAACGACGATTTCAACGGTCCTCTCACGCCTCAACGGTCGGCATTTGGCTCTGGTTGACGATGAGCAACATTGATGAATTTTCGGTTGGCTTCATTGCGTCGAGCTTACGGTTTTCCATTTCTTTGACCATTCAAAATCTGTTGTTTGTATCAAATTTTCGAATCTTGAATTTCTATTCATTTGGCCACTGATGATGAAATGGTGCAGAGTCGATATAAGACGATTATGTCCGACTTAAGAGAAACCTTGTGATGCGGTTCGTTCGATAAGCTTAGTCATTAGCGTGATTCAATCCTACTGTTGTCAACAAGCTCAAATCCGGACATTCTACTGGCTATTTCGGTAGTATCAGTCGAATTCATGACAATATTTCTTCTCTCCTAAAATTTCTAGCACGAAGAAGCCGAAAAATTGTAAAGGCGGTACTTCTCAATCGCCAACACATCATCTTAATGTTTGAGTTCTAATAAGAGTTGTGAATTGGCTGACAACGATTAGAACTTTTATACTGTTCCATCAACGTTCCCTTATTTTACAATTGTATTTGTTTGTGTTGTCCGACTTATTGTATTTTGACGAAGAGGGACCATCGCACGCCCACTAAAAGATGAGAGGTCAGTTTTTATGAATTTGAAGAGCACTTTAAATAGACCGTGAATAATTGGCCTAACAGGAAACTCGAAACTTTTTATGAACCTTTGAATTACACATGCATATCAACGCAAATTCTTTTGTTCATTGTCTTCTTGGACAGTAAAATGACGAGCTATTAATGTTGAGTGAAATGCCAACTAAAATTTGCAACTCCGAGTTTTTAACGCTTGCAAACTTTATTTACGTGATGTTAGTTGTGTAGATGTACAACAATTGACATTTGCATGCTGACACTGACCGTTGTGCTCATAAAAAAAGAAGTTAATACGACGGCAGACGCAACGTGTCGCGAAACATCATCAAAAATGTCTGTCCTAAGGAATCAAAAATTTATTGGTAGGTTCATCTCAAACATTAAACTCATCCTCGGGCGTATAATTATGTGCATTCGGATTGTCGAAAAGTATGTCCAAAGACGCTAAGATGAACGTGGGTCCAACACAAAGCTCATTACGCAAAGACATGTGCGTGGTTTAAAAAACTGCGCACGCACATGTAGCACATGAAATGCAGTTTCTGAAGGGCCACATCCGTGTTGTAACTCCACCTTTATTGGCATAAAATGGACAGACAACTCATTGAGAATTAAGTTGTTTGTATAAATAAAGTGCATAATTCTATTCTTTGATCATTTACTCATTGCAGCTACCATGACCTTGAAATGCACATTTTTGCTTTTAACAGTCGTTGCGCATACGGTTACTGCTCAAAGATACGTTTTCATTCCATTACATCTACGACCTAGAACATATCACGACTCGTGGATTGATTACGCGCAAATGGATGGTCCGGAGATGATTGAGATTAGAACAATGGATCAACCACAGCTTAGCGAACGTTCGAAACGAAAACCTATGCGACTTTGCGGCAAGAATTTGACATCGTATGTCGTGAAGTTGTGCGAATCAGACATTTGTTCCGGTAAACGTCGCAAACGTAAGTTACCAAACGAAATGTCTTAGAAAAACCTCATACTCTTGTATAATCTTTTAACTCTCCCAACAGATTAAACAAAAATTTTCAATAATCGTTTCAATTTAGGTAACCTAAAGATAACGGACAAGTGTTGCAAGTCCACATGTACCGACGATGATCTTGCTGTATTTTGTTGCGGTGACTAGACAATATTCTTCTGGTATTACTCAATTTCGATTAATAACATGCCACGGTGTTTTATGTTGTTAATGCTAATTAAGAGTTGTTTTATGTTTGTTCAACTTTACCGTTAAATAAACTGTTTCAGTGCTTGCAAAGTCGATTAGAGGCTTGACATCCAATTTCACAAGAGCAAACAGCTTTACGAAGATTAAGCGATTCTAATTTAATGGTCAACACAAATAGCAGCGGAAATTTTGTAAATAAACAAATCTCGTATTATAATTTGACTTAATTCCGTAATGCCGATATCTTGTGACGTTTTCGAAAACGTGTTCGTGCCTTCAAGAGCTACTTTGTTCGCAAAGGAAAATGGGCGGACCGAATTTGTACCGGTAAATTGTAAAGGCAATGAAGCGGCAAGTAATGTTGTCCAATTGCAAATGAATCGTTTTTGAGTGGTAACTGACCAGCATGCACGGCCTACGACTTCTTGCAGCTAACACCACTCAGCGACAATCGCGTAGTAATCAGTTCGCTCGATGGGTACTTGTTGTCACGATCCTGAGTTGTTGTGTTCTAAACGTGGTTACTGCTCGACATCCGTTTAGACGAATTTTTCAACGAGATCGTAGTAACGAATCGCAGAAATTGGAACGTACTTGCGGCACATTCCTTACGGCAAGAACTCAACGCATTTGCAATTCGGACTGTCCACCTCCGGGCTTCGTACGTACTTCGCTCAATAAACGTGCATCACGTAAGTTGACTTAAATGTACCAACGGTCACTACTGCTTACATCAAGTCAAATCATCTAATTGTTTGATTTCAGAAAAGAAGACCTTGCTCACAATCTTATGTTGCGATGAGGCGTGTACCGATGAGATTATACGTCGCATTTTCTGTTGTAACAGTGGCATGTAATCCAATTCTGGTTTTGTCTTTCATGTTGATTTCCGCGTTCTCATCACTTGGTATTCGTAATCGTGTTGCTTGCTGTCTCAATGTGTTTGACGCAAATTGCCGTCTTTTTCGCTCATTCAATAGCTTACAACGCGGTATGTAGATTTCCAACCACTTCCGCCATTCGGATTGTAATGTGATGATTAAATAAACGGCAATGTAATGAACCTTGTTCTTTCAATTACTTTTGCAATTGGGTTCATGTACAAAAACGAGATGTCTTTTGCTTAGAATTTCCGAGAAGTTTTTGTCACGAAACTTTTGCAACAGTCAAAAAGACGTCTTCTGACGTCTACCGAATAGTCTTCGTTACTTTTTGCGGCAGAAAAAGAGTTATGTTGGTGTTACAATTTGAACTCAGTGACATCATTGTTTTATTATTTTTAAACAAACAATTAATTCGACAGTTCTACTCGACAAGTGCACCGATTTAACTTCGTTTAGACATCCCAAACGAATTAAAATGAAAGTACTGGACACTGCGGCGTTTGACATTAAAAGCGGAGTAGTTCATGTCTAATTGACATCGTACGTTAGTGGAAATTGGTGGCCGAAGAGCTACAGTTAATACAAACAAGATTATTGACCTATTTGATTAAATGTCACATTTTGTCGCCCAGTTCTCTCACATCGAATTGACCAATTTTACGAAAAATAGAAATCTTGAAGAGTCGAGGGCAAATTAAACTAAATACGAACAACTAGAAACCAATGAACAATAAAGAAACATCAAAAATGATATGTGAAATGTTAATTGGTTGTTTCGCATTCACCGTCCATTATTGTTTTTAGCGTTGTCGAATTTCAATTGATATCATATGAAACGGTATCTCGAGTTTTGCGTCCACTCACAAGAAGTTATCAACAACAGTCCACCTGAGAAGGACGAAACTGATAAACATGCTAATCCAATTCACAAGTGCATATTGTGATGTCGATTTTGAAAGTAAGGGTAGAACTGTAAAATACGATATTACATGTGGAATTGTGTTCATTGGAATCTTACGATATTGATGGTATTCAATTTCACGACCAGTCCTCCAAACCTTACACTCTCTTTCTTTAATTGCCAGCATGGATCGGACATGTGATCCACCTTTCAAATGCATCCAACGGCGATTATTGAGCGCATGATAAGCAGGCCAATCTTCAGTTTCCTTGTTTATGCGTAGAACAGGTGTTCTAGAAAGTTCCTGTTCTCTGTTTAATTCATGTGAAATATACCCTGTTGAAGCGAATGAAGACCAAAACTGCATCATTTTATGGCTCAGAGCTTTCTCTCGATTAGTGTATCCAGCGGTCTGAAGATGTCACAAGTACAACTGATCTTTACTCTTTAGACCAAGTAACAAGAACAAGTTCTATACGAGTCAAATTGATTCTCAAAAATTCGTATGAACAATTTTTTCGACGAATTCACAGAATTTCATGTCTTAGTAAAACAAAGAAACGACCATGCAGTTCGAGCAATGCTAACGAAATTCTTCTTAACCGAACTTAAATTCAACTGAAGAACATCCTGTAAGATTGTCTCTCAAAAAGCATTGCGGTTTTAGATTTGACGACCAAATTCAAGTGTTTTACAAATACTAACAGCTAATATCAAGTTTTCAAAGAATCAAAAACTTTACGTTTAGTTGGCTTTTGCATAGAAATTTATAGAACTGTTCTTGGTACTTGCAATTGTACTGGTGGTTTTCTTACCAAGTTATACGTCGGAACACCAAAAACAAACTGAAATGATTTCGTGAACTTCTTACACATGATTCCAAAGAGAAGGTTGACATTTCTTTTTGTTTAAATGTCAAAAAATAGCTAACAAATGGCAAGGTTGTTTACACTAGTGTCAACTTTAAGACTACGAAATTTACTCACCTCGATTTCGTATCCGTGCATTACACCCGTCCAACGAGGCCAAACGTTAGCACTTGAATAAATAAAACGTTACGAATATTCCACCACGTCTATTCACCTGCTCGGTTGGTCGAAGTAATAAATGTAAACTTTTCCCGGACCATCACTCATTTGATCTGCCAACCAAATACTAAATAATTAAATATAAGAAATAAACGGCAATTTAAGACTGAAGTCAACTCACCTGTCACAAGTGAAAAACTGAAGCCAACTAAACAGTTAGAACGGAATATCGAGTTTAACCTACATTGTCGCCAGTCATTTGATTGATTTGTTCGGCTAAGAATTTACTCTTGCCATTGATGTGATCGCACTTTTCACCCAAATAGACATACGACGCTGCTTCACGAACCATTTCGGGTAATCGTCCAAAGGCGGTCTATAAATGTGGGTTGTTTGTCGAGAACCAAGTTCACTACCTGAACACACTCATTGAACTGATCAAGTGTCAAAAGCGGTTGTTCCGGAACATCGAAATATTTCGGCAGATTGTAAATGTTCTAAATCAAACTTGAAATGAATACACTCGTTGTGGATGTATCTGCTTCGTACAAACAAACAAACTAACCCAAAAATTCCCCTCGTCGTGATTGATCCCAATCATCAGATTGACGTCTTGTCGAAACTTCTTTTCGTGCAAAGCCACAAATGCATCGTACTCGCGAAAGAAATTCGGATCCCTCGAAACGATAGCAAATGGAAATTCCAAAAACTTCAAGTTCAGATTCCAAATTTGCGCAATCAAATCGGATGCCGGCTTGTCTCGTAAGCATTCAATGATTTCAGTCGTCTAAAAGTTCAAAAGAGTAATTGAAGTTGTGGGTTCGAAGAAGTTGCCTCAGTTTGATTGCAATTCACTAAGCGAGCCAATTGCTGGGCCTTGTCGAGCGCTCGTTCCGGTGTATCAATAGACCATGGATTGTCCAGAGAACCGGATTGCAAAATACCGTTGTTGAACAAGTTACGAGAACCCGGCGCAATCAAATGAGCTACAATGCTTGAAGCACCAGCAGATTCGCCGAAAAGCGAAATAGAATTTGGATTTCCTCCAAATGCCTCAATATTTTCTCGGACCCAATGTAATGCAAGTTGTTGATCGATCATTCCAACTAAACGATCGTTGATTATCAATTTAAACGTGTAAAAATACCGTTTCCTGGTGCATCCGGATGATTCATATAAAGATAACCGAACGGTCCAACTCTATAGTTGATATTGACAACAATCACATTTCCTTTCAAAGCCAAAGCTCGTCCATCGTACAGAGCAAGAGATGGGCTTCCATAATAAAAACCACCGCCAAATACCCAAAGCTTAAAAACGACAATTAAATATTTCATATTGAACATCACAGTGCTTTAAAGCAAGTGTTAACTGACTTACCATGACAGTGAGATTACTAAAAAAAGAATATAAATTCTTTAAATTTGATGACTTACTGTGGTGCTTCGGCTGGTGACCAAATGTTCATGTAAAGGCAATCTAGAGATAAGTTCAATCAAAGTCATGCAATAGTCTCTACCTTCACTCGTCGGTGTATTTGCATTCCACATTTCTGAACCCCAAAATGTCTAAATCGTGATCAGGTTATTACGAATAGTCTCTATATTTACTTCATTGTACGTATCTCGTGGTTGAGCACAAGCAGGTGCCAACACCGTAGCATCGTAAGTGCCATTCCACGGTTGTTTTGCAATCGGTGGACGGAATCGAAGTTTACCAACTTAAAATGCTTATATTCACGAACACATTGAAATAACTACCTGGTGGTTGAGCAAACGGTACTCCCAAAAACGATCGAACACGACTGTTTAGAAAGATAGACTCAAATCCTTGGATTTGTCCATTTTTTGTTTGTACAAATACGGGAATGTTGGATTGATGTGAAAAGCCCATCGCAGAGCCAATCTAAAGTTCAATAAAAGAATGAAGTTATATTTGAAAGAACTCTACCTGAGCTAAAACTCCTACAATAAAACCAAGTCGATGGTCGAAAAGCATTGTAGTTATGTTCAACAGTCAAGAGTGTACATGTGCTATAAATCAAAATCAGTTGGCTGGCGGCCAAAATACTCGAAAGGAACACGCGTGTTCGTAAGCTTGCTGATAAGCCAACGTAGTCGAAAGGAAACAGACGCTGGTCGATGGTTCTTCTACGACTTAAACCCAATTTAGAAGGTGCAAACAGAGTAAACCGGCAACCAAACGGAAGTTCCGTTTGAGTCCAAAACCGTCAAGGGCGCGCACAAGACAGGAATCCCGGTTTCGATATTCGATCTGTGAATTGAGACCTATGAATATCAGCAACAGTGTTTGTGAACGAGACGGTAATCGAGGTGTCGAGCAGCTTCCGTTTCGTTGCGACGGTGGCCAACGGTGTCCGAATTTTGCATGCAAAATTCATGGCGTGACTGCGAGTACAGAGCAACAGAACCGGTGGGCTCAAGCGATGTGGACAAATGGTGGCTAAGCAAAATTAAAAAATGCGCATCGACACTCCATTTCGCCATGTCACTCGTTGCGAACAAAAATTACAAAATTTTTTATTTATCAACGATTGAGTTTCGAGTACCAATTCGCGCGCACTGTCCGTTGAATCAGAGGATTGACGGCAAATTTCATCGACAAACCTCGCAGTCAACGCAAAATGGCCAAATGATGAGAGGGAAATTGGCTCCCATTTCCGCGTTTGTTGTTGATCCCCGCTCATCAAAAGCAATTTGACCTCCCAACGGTCAAACAAAAACATACGACACTTTCGATTTGGCCACTCGTTTGACTGGGAATTCTACGTTCCGATTTGTCCCTGTTCCGACTCTTGCTCAATTAGGATCAAAGAAGTTGCGTGAAGACGAAAAAAGTGCGTGGGGTCTGTGTACTTGCTGTCAAAAACACTTTTGCATTTGGTCAACGGTCGGTCTGAGAATGCAAGGGTTCGAGTACACGGAAATCTTGAGTTCTTGGTCTCGATTACATTTTCGAAACCAGAAAACAACAAAAGAAATGCCGTGCATATGAGCAGACACCATTTCTCCAAATCATTGACAATGAGAAGCCGAAGGACAACAATGTCAAGACCGCGCAATGGAGTGGAATAGACGCGGAGCTCATAAAACGGCGAATCCAATCAGGATTTCCTGTGGATTTGAGCATCAAAAAAGATAGACGTGAGGAAGCAAAAAGTTTGGAAGGCCACGAAGTACTCGAAATGCCGTCGATTACCGTGAAAGCCCGAAAGAAGAAGTCATTTCTGAAAGTCGGAGGTGCTCGGAAGTCAAAGCAGTTCATCAATCGTTGTCGTCGAAATTCAATTGCACTTGAGACCATTGAAAAGAATCTTCGGCACAAACTTCAACCGTTTATTCTTTTCCTACACACTTATTGGTGATATTCGACGGCACAGTCACGACTTCAAAGAACTTCGCAATCATCAAAAGCCCGCAACTCGTCGTGATGTCCAACGTTCTCACGCTGCATGTTCTATTTGTCTTTTCAACAGCATCTTCATCGTTTGCTCCCGACCGTGAGAACTTTAACGCGCCAAAGATGCTTGCCAAACGTTTCGATTCTTAGAAATAGGCCAACAAACTTCTATCTATTACCGTAGCAAACAAAGAAAATACAAATTCACAAAGAGTTTATTTGAACTTCATCAAAAAGCGCAGTTTGTATCGCAAATATCAAATAAGTTGCCCACAATCAGCAATTGTAATTTCGGCGGACGGTTTTCCACTTTTACTTCCCTAAAACTCGTTGTACTCGGAATATCGAGTATATTCTTCACCTTCTTTTCAATCGATCTGACAACATCCAAACCGTCGATTACCGACCTACAGATGTCTTGAGTTAAACTCTGGAGCGAATTAAACCAACCCGAAGACCACGTGTTTACCTGAAATTTTGAAGTTTCATTGACAACAGACAATCTAACTCACCGTCAAGCCACTCCGTTTTTTCCGTGCAAATGAAGAACTGTGAACCGTTTGTGTTCGGTCCGGCATTAGCCATCGATAGAGTTCCGGGACCGTCATGAGTCAGATTGAAGTTTTCGTCCTGAAACACATCATTTCGTTTGAAAAGACTAACGAAATACCGGGAACTTTTCGCCGTAAATCGACTCTCCGCCTGTAGATGTTCGCGTTCTTTCGTTTTAGATACAACTGACCTGTTCCGTTACCCTCTGAATAGAACATTATAAGAAATCATGAACAATCACTTACTCGTAAAATCACCGCCTTGTAGCATGAATCCCGGTATCACACCTGCAATTTTGTAGTTTTGCTTTGATCTGAAGACTTAATTTACGATGAAATTTACTGTTTTTGTAACACAAAGGTTTGCTCGATTTCCCGATTCCTTTTTCTCCCGTGCACAATGCTCGGAAGTTCTCTGCTGTCTAAAAGTTCGTAAAGATATCAAACGAGCATTGCAAAAACCTTTGGAACAACATCTAAACCCAAAGGCATAATTAAGAATTGCAAACAAACAGACAAACCAGGTCGTAAGCCCATAACGATCCGACCAGCGGGTGTACCGTCGATCGAAATGTCGAAGTAGACTTGCCATTGAAAAGCTGTCGAGTTGGCCATTCCAGCGGATGTCATTTGATTTGCGCCTAAAACTTAATGGTCAGAAGCACAATTAGGTTTGTTTCAATCTTAAGAGCCAACTGACCGCCGTTTTCAACTTTTGCCGGACCCTTACACATGACAAGTAGTTTAAGCACGGAAACACAACCAATCTTCAAAGTTTCAAACAAATTCGCTGTTTTATTTTCGTTTCTGGATAGGCATTTATTTTTGCATAAAAGCTCTTAAGATACATAATTGCTGAGATTAAGACGCAAGTTAAAGTATGGTTATTGCGTTGTGTAGAAGCACCAGTGGTATCAATGGAATCGGACAAAAAAATGCAATTTAGAGATCATCGTGCAATCTTGTACGAGCATGAAGAAAACTACTCGAAGACAATAAATCGACATGACGGAGAAGTTCCTTCAAAGTAAGGAAGGAATCTTTATTGTCGTCTGCAAAATCCATAATCTCATCGACTTCTTCTTGAACGTGATTCTCATTCAACGGATCTAAATAATTACGCAGTTCTTCTTTGGTGACTTTTCCATCGTGATTCAAATCGATTGCATTCTCGAACTCGTGCTTACGAGCGTCAACGTATTCTTGATCCATACGATTGTCGTCAACAACTCCCGGTGGAACATAAGTAAACTCATCCAAAGATACTTCTCCATTTTGGTCGCGATCTATAATTGCAATAAACAAAAACAAAAAAGAACTTACCAAAATTTTTAAACAAATCATCAGTCATATCATTCAACATGACGCGAGAATGCTCTGGATGTTGTAAACTATAATGTTCAAATGACATCGGAAGAGAGCGATATGATTACCCCAAAAATTCGATGTCATCCAAGCCATTTTCATCGGAATCTGCTTTCTGAAAGGCCGCTTTTTCCTCGTCAATCATGAATCGAGCTAAAGAAAAAGAGGTATGAACTTAAAAGACTATTCGTTTACAGTTAGCGTCCATATTCTCGGAATGATCTTCAGCATGTTTCTTTGCGTGATCGGCGTCGACAATCTTCTTTGCAACCATAAAATGTGCTTTGTACTCATTCCAACTAACCAAACCATCGCCATTCGTATCGACTTGTTGAAAGATTGCTTCAGAATTATTTCTTGCTTTCTCCAAATGTCTTCGCACATTTGACAAAAGTTGGCTCTTCAGCTCGTCTTTGCTCAACTTCCCATCCGAATCTTCATCAGCTCTGGATATAAATTTAGATTATTATGTTCTTATTCTTCAACTTGCCTTTTGAACATCTCTTTGATTTGATCATGTACTATTTCCTTATCATTTTTTTCTTCTGTTCCATCAACTGCTCCCAGAAGTAACTCTTTTCGAAATTCCATGTTCAACTCTCCATCTCTTTCCAACGGCAAAGCATTTAGGTGATCGGGACGATTGCCATTACTTTCCTTCTACACAGAATAAGAGTTTGTATGCACACTTGAAACACTTACCGCTGAAATCGTTTGAACCTTGGGGAATGGTGGTGCAGCATGAATCCACTGGTTAGATGACGTTAAAACCAAAAATAAGACACAAAACTGGCTGAGATTAAACATTTTTTAAAGATTCAAAACAATCATTAAACATAATCAAAGAAGCTAACAGCTTGAAAGATATACTTATGACCATGTCAACTATTCCTTTTATAGACACCATTTTTTACAGCCGACGAATAGTAGTGCTCGAGATCTTCCAATTTTCGAATAAAGAGAACTCAAACAAAGAATGATTTAACACAAAAGATGCAATAGTTGAAAAAGATAAGTTAAAAACGAGCAGTTAAACACTCAACGATTTGACTGATTAATCAGATCGACTGCGTAAAAGCAGAAAGGGAATCTGATGTAAAGTGTTTATTTGACGATCACTGAGGTACATGTTTGGATTGTTCTTGAGTCGGATCGACTGTGATCACTTTTGAAGCTGATTTGGCAGCTTTCGGAAGTTCACTGCGTTTGCTCTTCGGCAGCTTTTCAAGAGTTTTTGGTTTGGAAGCCGCTTTCATCGCCTTCTGGGCAATTGATTTTGAGACGCCAATGACTGCTCCATCTTCCGGATTAACTACTGAAGCCGTTTTGTAAAAAAGACAAATGAGTTGAAACTCACGATTTTGAGCTTCGTTTGGGTTTGGATCTAAATTATCGTAGCCGCCATCTTTGTTTTCTTTGAAAGTAGACTGTTTGACTTCGTCCTCAGAGTTGTTATGTGGATTTGGATTCAAATCGTCGTAGCCATCTTTGTTCGGCATACGACCAATGTTTTTTGGTTTGGAACCGGTGTTCGATGGCACAGTGGAAGCGGGTTTTCGTTTTTGTTCACGTTTCGAACGATCTTTGCGTGAACGCTCACTTCCAATTGTTTCTTTCTCTTCGTTTTTTGCTTCTTTTGCGATTTTGTGATTTGAAAACAGCGAATCGATTTCGTTGGTGTTACCAAACGCCTGAAGTTACCAATACTTGATCAGACGCTCGTTTAGCCTACCGGTTGTGCTGCAAGGGTCAAATTCTTGGATACTGTAATTCCTTCTTTGGACTCAGTTGTACCGTGAAAAAGCGATTTGGTATGTTTGTCTTTCTTTCCATTGATGCCAGTAGTCTAAAAACGACAGGTCAACAATTGTGTGTCAAATTCACTTTTTTTCGAACTGATTGCGGATTCGGAGTTTTGTTTTTCACGTTCGAAACTTGAGGTACCGAATTTTTGGAAGAGGCAACGGGAATACTCGAGTTTGCAGACTTCTTCTGAACGCATCCGAACACTGCGAAACCGCCAGTCACTGTCATCCAAAGAGTCAGAATCATCGACCAGAACATGATGACCGTCGTAACGTGAAACAAAACCCGAACAAACACACGCAGATGGCAATCGATGAGAACTCTGGAATGATAACTGAATATGCTAATTGGAGTTTACGTTGAGTGTAGAAAATCAAATGCAAATTTCGAAAATTAGAATCGACTTTGTTTGAGTCAACGCCCATATGCTTGACACGTTAAATGATCTCAAGTGCTTCGCGTCCATCTGCTGATTGGGCAAAAGCGATGAAGAAGTGCGCAAAACACCGCCTTTTTGACTTCCGATTGTTTCGGTCAAGTGGGTTTACTGTATTGTATGTTGTTGTTGGATTAACTGCACTCATTACAATCAAAGGAACAAGTCGCGCTTAGCCGAGATCTCGTATTCGTATTGTAATGAGCAATCAGCAGTCGTCGTCCAATATTGGTCGTCCGCCTCTTTCACAAGAGCAGCTTCTACATTTGTGGGGTGAGTTATTATACGGTAGTTTAAGTTTAACAACCTTAACTTTAGGTAATAAAACTATGAAACGCTTGGCCTTAACACCGGAAATGTCGCCGCCCACCAACATTGATAGTCAGCGAACAGCTCCGGGAACCAAACCAAAGGTATGTTACAGTGTTTGTACAACGAAAAAATCTGTTTTAGGTTGCAACACCAAAAGTGATTTCAAAGATCGAACAATACAAACGTGAAAATCCAACCATTTTTGCGTGGGAAATACGCGAAAAGTTAATCAACGATGGTTGTAGTTTAGAACTTTGATGCTGTTGACCGGCTGTCTATTTTAGGTGTTTGTTCTCAACCTCCGAGTGTGAGCTCAATTAATCGAATCATTCGAACTCGTGCCGCTGAGAAAACTGCTGAGAGCTTGCAGTTGCTTATTCGAGCATCTTCGTGTATTCAACCGATGTCAATCGGTCAACCAACGACGTTGATGGCTAATGGAAACGATCGACAAAACGCGTCCACTGCATCCAATTTCAAATTGAACAACTTGTTGAATCAAACTCCGTCGTTCGTTCAACCCTCTATTCCGTTTCCTTTTCTTTTGCATCTGCAGTCTATTTTGGCCAATTCATGCAATTCGAACCGGGATTCAGCCTATTTATCCAACAGAAACTTTTCCATTCATCCAATAACACAGAATCCAAGTCGACGATGCTCACGAAGTAGTTTTACGCCCGGTAAGCTTAGCTTAATTCAACCATCACTTTTTATTATTTCAAGAACAACTACGAATCTTGGAGGACGCTTTTGCACATTCATTTTACCCAACAGCCGAAGAACGACAACAACTCGTGAATGCCACTCAGTTGCCAGAAGCGAGAATTCAAGTTTGGTTCTCAAATCGGCGTGCAAAATCGCGGCGAATACAACAGGATCGGCAACGTTTACATGGAACGGAAATCAGAGATCTGGATTCATGTGCTGAAGAGACGATTGGAGAAGTTAAACAGTCGAACATTAGATTCCGTCCATATGAGTGATGAAAAGTCGGTTTTTTGTTGACATTTGCAAGCAATTTCAATAAACCTTCAACATATTATACAGTATCTAGGCACAGTCTTCAAAAAACCAAATAGTGTTGGTCGAACATTAAGTGTTCGTTTTACAGTAATCGGTTTCTTCATACTCGCGGTTAAGCAAAAATGCCCAGTTACGTAAATCAGCTGCTATCGTTCTGTAACGACTCCCGACTAGCCGGCTTACTATGCATTGTTTTCGAAAGTGCGATATGTTGTAGTTGGATAGCACTTCAAACTTTCACTTCTTTTGAAACCAAATATCCCTGCTGTAAAATGCGCAACATCAAAAAAGTGAGATCGAGAGTCAAGAGCACCCAATATTATGTGCCGCCTATTTGCACTTCGCGCTTCTTCGACTCCGCCAACTTTAAAACAGAAATTTGATCCACGTACTTTTGCGCGGTTAATAACTTTGTTATGTCTGCAGTTAAGAGACCAATCGTCCTACCGTACTCGTTTATTCGAACAATCGATTAGTAGAAATGAAACAACGAACGTAAATTATGCACTTAAACACAACCATTTCAATGAATAAAGGGCAAATCGCGAATCACTTGACCTCTTAATCTTGGACATACTTTTACATATGCCGATTCATACCGAAAGAGTACCTTACGCGAATAGCGTGCTTAACAAGGGGGATTTGATCATTTCGACTCATTCGTTTGTCTTCTTTGGTTTTAAGAGCGTACGAAAAGACGGCATTAGGTCGGGACTACACGGAAGCGGTGTGACATCAAAGTAACGATGCGCGATACACGCTTCGGCGGTTGCTCGTCGTTTGGGGTCGTAGCAGAATAGTTGATAGAGCATATCCAAACACTCAGCTGAATGGTTTGTGAAACGTTGTTTGAGATTATTGAAGGGCTGATTAATCAACGAAAAGCCTTCCGGAAACTTCAATTTGCTCATTCCAGGCCCTAAAATTGTACTGTGAAATCAGATTCCAACATTAAAACGCACATAATTTTTCAGTTGGTGTACCAAACATTGCGATTATTTTGTGTATCTAAATATTCGACCTAATGGGCATCCAACTTTCAACGAGTACCTGATCAATCTCCGAATCTCCCGGCAGAAATGGCTTGTGAAGTAATAGTTCAGCCATAATACAACCGGCAGCCCACATATCGATTCCCGTATCTTGAAACGCCGAACCTAGCAATAATTCCGGTGCTCTGTACCTGAAGTTTGTAAATAGACCAAAAATTAACAGAATGATACTCACCACAACGTTACAACTTGAGGAGTCATGGCCATAGATGGTCGACCAAACAAACGCGACAAACCGAAGTCTCCAATCTTCAAGATTCCGTAAGCATTCATTAACAAATTGGACAGTTTAATGTCGCGATGAACGTAGAAGCGTCGATGCATGTAATCAAGACCCTCGAAAAGTTGTAACAACAAACATTTCACCTGCGATTCAGTAAACGGGACATTCATTTGACTAAAAAACAAAATACAATTGCTCGTAGCCGAATCGAATGTTCAAAAACAACTATAACCTACTTCAACATGTATGCGAGATCCTAAAATCCAAGCTGTTAATCGAAACAAACTACTTTCCACTCACGGCATCGCAGTACTCCATAACCAAGAAAATTTTGTGCATTTTCTTCCCAACAGCAACATCAACGAGTCTCACGATGTTTTCATGTTGCAAACTTTTCAACGCGTAAATCTCTCGCATCACCGACACATTCACTTCTTCGTCCAAGCGCAATCTCAACTTCTTCAGTGCATACTAAACAGAAGTGAGAACCATAATCATGTGGGAACCCACTTCATTTCCCGTACTTTTTTCTCGTCCTTTCCATACCACTCCGTAGCTTCCTTCACCACACAATCGTATTTTCTCGTACTCATCAACCGATCGACAAGCTCCATAGCCAATCGAGGACTAAACGAACGGAAATAAATCAACTACAAAGGTTTCAAACTCACCAATGGAATTTTTGTGGACTCCAACGAAACGATCGAGGTTACTTTGATTAAATCGTCTTCGGCAATCGAAGTCATTGGATTCGTAGAAGAACGACCTTTCTCCTTCTTCTTGTCACTCAAACAACAGCGTGCTAAAACAGTTCCATTCGGGAATCAATACAAACAAATCGGTTCACGTACTCAGCCAACTCGCTTCGGTTGCTTTCGATTTGAGGATTACGCTTCGAATCGGTTTTTGTAATCGAATAGTTTACAAAAAGATGTTTTTCGTGATCGCCGTCTAATGTCTTTTCGCAGCTGTTCTGTCGGTTATTCTTCCAATCGAGTTGTTTTTGTTTACCGCAACTATCTACTTTTCTTATCGACAACCTTTGCATCGAATGTTTCGCAATCAAAACCGATCGTTTTCCGTCGCCTAAAATGTTTGCCATGTGATTCAAACGCGCGGCGTTGCAGTGTAATTGGGTGGAGATAATTGAAATAACAAACGATCACAATGAGCCAAATAAACGCCGCAAACAACCGTGATATAAATTGAGTGATTTTTGATCGCGCACGCCGATAAGATCACCGTTCTTTAGAAGAAATTTTGCGGCAAACGTGTAAAAAAGGAATTTCTTTTTTATTTCAAGTTTCAGAATCAGATCCAAGACAACGATGCTCCACCGTCAACCTCGTCAAACAGTTCGAGTGATCTCGCGACTGAGTTCGTTTTATGCGTAAGTCTTTTCGTCGACTGTGATTCCACAGAGAAGTTGCAGGAATCTGACTTCCGAAGAGTTTATGAAGAAGCCGCGAAATGAACCGGTGTTGGGATACAAGAAGGGAAGCAAGGAGCGCGATGCGTTGGACAAAGCGGTTCAGGACTACGAAAAGAAAGTTGTCGACATTCCACTTTGCATTGGAAAAGAACGAATTACTCGGGGTTTAGAGCAAAAACAAGTCATGGTGAACAGCTCGGTCTCACAACGGAACTTACCGTTTGAATTTTAGCCCTCTGATCACAGTCACGTTGTGGCCAAATTCACATACGCAACTCCCGACGATATTCGCAATGCAATTGAAGTTGGAATGGAAGCGCGACATAAATGGGATCGAGTACCATTGAAGTGAGCTAGAACGTTTGTTTTTGCTTTCAACTAAGATTCAGGAAACGAGCCGACATTATGCTTCATGCTGCTGATTTGTGTGCAAGCAAGTATCGAATGGAGTTGAATGCTGCAACGATGCTCGGTCAAGGAAAAAACATCGTACAAGCGGAAATCGATTCGGCTTGTGAATTGGTCGATTTTCTTCGTTTCAATTCGTATTTCGCACTTCAACACGAGCAATACAAACCGATAGACACGGCTGATGCGACAAACACGCTCATCTATCGCGCTTTAGAAGGCTTTGTAGCCGCAATAGCACCGTTTAATTTCACAGCAATCGGTGGCAATTTGGCAAGCGCACCTGCATTGATGGTAAACAAAAAGAAGTGATTTGCAATGAAAGAACTTAAGGGAAATGCCGTTTTGTGGAAGCCATCAGACACCGCAATTCTCAGTAACTATATTATCTATCAGATCTTGGAGGAAGCAGGTTTGTACGATGGGGGAATATTTGCATTATACTTACGTGTAGGTGTTCCGCCGGGTGTTATCTCGTTTTTGCCGTCTGATGGTCCAGTTTTTGGCGACACAGTGACTGAGAGCTCACATTTAGCTGCAATCAATTTTACTGGATCGGTTCCAACATTCAAATATCTTTGGCGACGAGTGAATGACAACTTGGATCGTTACACGACATTCCCGCGCTTAGTCGGAGGTAATCGATAGTTAGAGAATAGCGACAGAAAAAGCGAGGGGTTTTTATATCGGTAAACTTTATCGGTCGGTTTGATACGCGACTGTTTCAAACATTACACTGTCTGCCGATTTGGGTGCACTTTTTCTCTTCAACTAATGACCTTCTTTGCTTTGCAGAGTGTGGAGGCAAGAATTTCGTCTTCGTAGCGCCAACAGCGAATGTCCAATCGGTTTTGGTTGGAACGTTACGAGCAGCTTTCGAGTATTCAGGTCAAAAATGCAGTGCTTGTTCACGTTTGTTTGTTCCTGAAAGTTTGTCGAATGACATCAGAAGTGGACTGTCGGATCTGGCTAAGAAAGTGAAAGTTGGAGATGTAAGTCTTTGAATTCATCGTGTAAAACGAAACGGTTTTCAGGTCCGCGACGGTTCGATTTTCATGTCTGCAGTGATCGACAAGAAATCCTTTGATCGCAACAAATCGTACATCGAGTATGCCCGTTCCGGAGCTGATGGTGCTAAAATTATCTTTGGCGGTGAATTTGATGACTCCAAAGGCTATTTCATTCAACCGACGTTGGTTCAAGTAAGCGACATCAACTCGAAGTTGTTAAAAGAGGTTTCTATGAAGAAAGTTTTTGTTTTTATGTTAATGTTTAAGGAAATCTTCGGTCCAATTGTTACATGCTACGTCTATCCGGATAAAGATGCTGAAAAGTTGATTCATGAAATCGAGCACATGACACCGTAAGTTCTAGGTTTGAATCAGTCAAAACGGACGAGTTTGTGTTTTAGATACGGGTTGACTGGTGCAGTTTTTTCTCAGGACAAAAAGTTTTTGGAATTGGCTCGTGATTCACTTCGTGACGCTGTTGGAAATTTGTAAGTTTTTTCAAACATATAAACACAATTTATTGGTTTATGCAGGTATCTTAATGACAAATGCACCGGTTCGGTAGTCGGTCAACAACCGTTTGGTGGTGCTCGAGCGTCGGGAACAAATGACAAGGCTGGAGGTCCGCACTATGTCTTGAAATGGGCTTCGCCACAAACTGTTAAAGAAGCCAAGGAGCCACTGAAGGAATGGCGATATCCATCGATGGACTAAACGAAACTTAGAGAAAAACTTATTAATGAAAAGGTCATATTGACTTTGAATAAAATTCGAGTAAATTGAATTCCGTAGTCACATATTGTATTCGGTGTTTGAACGGTGAAATTTGGTAGCAAATAAACAAATAAAATTACTGGTTTGAGATTTACGCGAATGGCTTTTATTTGTCTTCTATATCTTTGATTACAATCGAAGTAATCTCACAAGAGACTTTAGAATACGAAATGGTTGAGACGCAAGATTGGACAGATATCTCGTATGACGGTTAGTCAAATGTTTTATCGCTGACTAATCTCGGCGTTTAGACGCTCGAAATACTTTGCGTCGTTGGCGTGAAGAACACATTCGTCGCTCGGAGGAAGTCATCGAAATTTGGGAGCACGTGTTGAGTCGTTACAGCAAGTCGTTGAATGACGAACTTTGGTTGGTTTTGGAACAGGTGCTAATTGCTGCTTTGGATTGTTCACGACATGATCTCGCCTTGAAATGTATTCAAATGTTGAGTACTCAATTTCCAAAAAGCAGTCGAGTCGCAAAATTGCAAGCCATTCGTTTGGAAGCATTGGGCAAATACGAAGATGCCCATACGATCTACGACAGCCTTCTTGCTGCTGACGACACCAACAGTGTGAGTTAGGCCAAGAATTGAAACTTATAGTCAGATGATCTTCAGGCATTGGAAAAACGTAAAATAGCTGCGCTGATTGCGCAAGGCCAACGTACTGAGGCGATTCGTTGTTTGTGTGAGCATTTGGGAACATTTGTTAACGACTCGGAAGCGTGGTCCGAATTAGCTGAATTGTACGTGCAAGAAGCCGACTTGCCGCGTGCAATCCATTGTTTCGAAGAGCTACTTCTCGTCAACGTAATCATTCGATTTGAGAAATGAAACTGCTTTGTCCCCTTTTAGCCACATAATGGAGCGGTTCATTGTCGTTTGGGAGAGTTGCGCTACACTCAAGGTGGAACAGAGAACTACGAATACGCACGTGCTTATTTTGAACGAGCTGTTCGATTAAACGTTGGAGCACGAGCACTTTACGGTCTTGTTTTGGTAAGTGATCAATCGCACGAAATTATCATTCACCATGTGGTTTTCAGTGTTGTAATGCTCTTTTGGCTAAAAGCTCGGCGCAAAAGAAGAAGGAAATCGTTGACGTAGGACGATCGGCAGCAGAGGATTTGGCCAAAATCTATGCGGCTAATCCAAAGACCAATGCTGTTTACGGAAAAGTACACAAGAACTTCTTAAAGACTTTATCTCAATAACCTCGTCGATCTTCATTCAATATTATCTTTTATTTTAATGAATAAAAACGGTCTTTCCCAGTTTGAAATGATATGCAAACACAAATTACCATAACGTTTACAAGCAAATGACCAGAAACAATTCTCTTGACTTCATTCGGCGCTTCCAACTTTGTCGTTTTGAAGTTTCATTTCTGATATTTCAATTCTCTTCGACATCAATGGGCGATGATACGGAACTCGTTGAATTCAAAATGGGCAAAATTGTGTGTGGACGTTGGAAAGTGACCGAAAAGCTCGGTGCCGGTGGTTGTGGAGCGGTTTACGAGGTTACGGACATTCAACGAAAGGGTTACACTGCAGCACTCAAAGTGAATGTGTTTTGTTCAATGTATCAACCGTTTTTTGATTTCAGGTCGAATCGAACAACGTGGAAGACGGTGGCGTGTTGAAGTTGGAAGCGGAAGTCTTGCAGAAATTGGGCAATTGCAAGAAATGTGTTCGTCTTCTTCACTCCGGTAAACGTGGAAAGTACAGGCAAGTGTCCGGTTGTGCGAACACGTGGGTTGAAGTTTGTTTTCAGTTTCATTGTCATGACTTTGTGCGGACCGGATTTGATGTTCTTGAAACGCGTGAAAGGAAAAAACAAAAACAAACGTGAAGAGGGTCGTTTTAGTCAGGAGACGATATTGCGTATTGGTGTTCAAGCATTGTATCAGATTAAAGCACTTCATGAATGTGGTTTTGTTCATCGAGTAAGTTAACGGACTACAGTTTAATGCAAATTTAAGGACGTCAAACCGGGAAACATGGTCATAGGAATGGGTGGACGTGATTCGCGAACATTTTTCATGATTGACTATGGTATACGATTGATTTTAATCAATACGTCACGTTTATAGGAATGGTGCGTAAATTCGTAACCAAAAATGAAAAGTCGAATCAACTGTCAATTCGAAAGGCTCGCAAAAACTGTCTACTTCGTGGAACTCTTCGTTACTGTTCGATTAACGTTCACAAGCGTCTCGAACAAGGACGCGTCGATGATCTATGGTCCTTGATTTATATGCTTATTGAGTTGTTGATCGGATTGCCATGGTCCTCACTGAAGGATGAAGAACCGTTGCAGAAGATGAAGGAAACGATCACCGACGAGAAACTCTTTGCACGCTGCCCATCTGAGTTGCTTGAAATGGCCAAACATCTACGTACACTTAAATATGAAGATCGACCCAATTACAAATTGCTCTACGATCACGTAACGTTTGCATCTGGCTAGTATTTGATACAGGTATTTTAGTTAATGACTGGAGTTCGACGTTTGAACACTAACTTTTCGAAAGCATATGACTGGGAAGACGAAAAGGACTTGGAAGAGGTTATCGATACAGCTCTTAGCATCACGGACGGTCGCAAACCCAAACAAAAAGGGCCAACCCGTAAGTATTGTAAACTTTTTTATTGACAACATGTATTCTAGAAGAACAGTTGGAGTGGAAATTATATCCGAGTACGGACCCCAAAGCCTTTGAACAAAATGTTCTCGGATTATGATTTAAGTTTTTCGAGCAAATAAACTTCTACCAACGGAATGATTCTGCTTTTCATGAAGGAATCGATACAAATGTGCTCTGTCAGCATAGAAAGTTTCTGTGAAGTGATGCTTATCAAATTGTTTGACATTAGATTTCACGTAAATGTCGGCGAGTGGTGATAGTTTTGTGAAATTAGATGATAGTCATGAACATTCGGAGAATATTGTCAAAGATGAAATTGCTGCAGCTGAGAAGGTACATTTCCGTTTAGTTTGTGTTGAATTCTTAATTTAAGGTGATTAATGCGATGTTGTTTTACGAACGCTATGTTGTCTATCAATTCAAACGTCAGGTTAAAGCGGTGAAGTAAGTCGAAATGTTACAATACTTTTCAGTTTGTCCAGTTTAGATCTTTGAGTATGCAGGATCAGTGTTGTCTGTCGTCTGTTTTTCAACCTCACGTCAAAGAAGCTTTGCATTGTGCATCTGCCAACCAAAAGGTTTTGAATTTGATTGTTAAAGCAGGAATGCAAATGTTCTCCAATAATACGTGAGTTTTTAATTCGCTACTTTCATGGCAGCTTTTGTATTTAGATCATTTCAACAGGCCTATGAACAAGTTCGTAAGTCTGCCGGTTCATCCGAACACTATATGAGCAAGTGCCGAAGTACACTCAAACAGATTGTAAGAGAATGGTCAGCTGACGGTGCCGGAGAACGATATGGTTGTTACAATCGTGTTTTGGAAGCAATTCGCTCGCGGTATCCAAATAAAATGCAACGTCATAATGTTAAGGTACGTTCCAAATTCATATACCAATTGATTGTACATTTTATCAAACAGATTTTGGTGCCTGGCTGTGGACTCGGTCGTCTAAATTGGGAGCTGCTCGATGATGGATTCTCAGTGACTGGGAATGAGTTTTCGTTTTTCATGATTTTGACATCTAATTTTCTGCTCAACTGCTGCAAGAAGGTGAATAAATCGAAGGCGCTAATGTGAGTTTGGTTTTATAGGCGAATGAGTTCACGATCTATCCGAACATTTTGGACTTTTCCAATTGTTGGTCTTATTCCGATTCGTTACGTGCAGTTACGTTTCCTGATGTCGACCCATCTTCGAATCTGGAATCTCACTCACGTCCCAACAGTTTTTCCATGTGCGCTGGAGACTTTTTGGACGCTTTTAAGTCGGAATCAAACCAATTCGATTCGGTGGTTACTGTGTTTTTCCTCGACACAGCGTCCAATTTGTTCGACTACTTGCGCACAATTTTTCGTATTCTGAAGCCGGGCGGCAGTTGGATCAACTTCGGACCGTTGACTTATCATTTTGAGGGCGAAGACGAGAATTCGATCGAGCTGCCATTTGAGACGATTGTTCAGGTCGCCGAACAAATCGGTTTTCATATGGAACGAGTTGAAGGCAAAAACGTGAATCCACCAGCTCTCTACACGCACAATCCAAATTCGATGCTTAACTATCAATATCACTGTGGTTTTATCGAATGCACAAAACCCTGAACCATATCTTGCGATCTGTCGTAATTGATTCTCTTGAACCCCAAACATGTTTTCACTGTAGTCTTTAGAGTCTAGTCGATTTAAGCCTCTTATCTAACCAACCTTGTAATCTGTAATAAATCGAGTGATTTTATTTTGTTAATTGAATTCTAAATAGTTTTAGTCTAGCCTAAATACCGGTAGTTATCAACGTTTTTAAGTGATAGTGTTTTCAGTTCGAATGTACAAGTATTTTTCATTTCGACGAACCGATGAAGTGGCAAACGATGATATAAAGGTACTATCATTATGCAACAAATACGATTATTTGTAGGGGACGGCCATTGACTGTACAAGCGATGGACAAACTTTGGTGGTTGCCGAGTGAGTTCGAAGTTAACTTCGCTTTTATATAACAGTTTGTAGTTGTTGTGAATTTCAATTCATAAACCTCGAAGCATCAGCAGTCGTGCAGAAATGCTCTCGTTCTACTCACAAACCAGCTCACATTTTGAAATGTCATCCAAGCAACGAGAATCTCTTTGCTGCTGCAGTAGGCGATCGAAAGTAGAGCGAACTCGACAATTACATTTAAGGCGGGACCAACCATTGAGTTCGTTGTTGATGGATCATTTTTGACACCTGTGGTTCAGGCAAGTCGAATAACAGACTTTGATTACGATCCTTACGATGAAAATACATCAGTAAGTTGAGATATGATAAAAATATGAGTTGCGCTTTTCGGTTACAACAACAAGTGATTCGATAAACTTCTGGGACAGACGCGATTTGAGACGACCAACCAGTCGACTTCCCGTTCTGTTTGGTGCTCGACAATCAAAATACTCACCAGTTCGAAATCTTTTGTTGACATCTCATGGAGGAGATCTACGGTGTTGGGATGTGAGGGTTAGTTAAAAATACATTTACTGAGTATCTTAAATGTGAATATGCAGAACACAACGGCACCAGTCAAACAGTTCATTGCAACTCAAACGGAACGAATTGTTGCTTTGGAAGTGCATCCAACCAATCCAAACGTTATGCTCACTTCATCAGTTGACAACTTTAAGTTGTGGGATTGCTCGAATGAAATGCAGCCAAATTTTGTAATTCTTGATCACGAGAATGTTGGAAAATTTCGGTTTTCGGTTTGTACTCAAACGCTTCTTCGAATTTCGTTGATTCTAGTCTTCTGGTGAAATTTTTGTGAGCCTCGACTACCCTTCAAATTCGGGAACTGAGAACACCGTTTGTTTATGGCAATTGAACTCGTTTGGGAATGCACAAGAGTTGAGACGAACTGTTTCGGACAAGTACGTGGATTTTTGTTGGCAAAAACAAGAAGAAGAGGAGTCCGATTCGTTCAACTACTTGTTTACTTATTCTGAGCGTTGTGGTCTACTTAAGCATTTGGTTTTATCAAACACAACGGTAAACAGTGTTTCACAGAATTATACGCATCTTAGGATTTTAGAATGAACCTGTGGAAGAGATGGCAATTCCGATGGCTCAATCGGCCGAAGATGAAGCTCGTGATCAGATGTTGATGTTTGTAACACGAGGACAAGTGGAGATAATCAACCACAGAAATATGCCAAACGATAAAGAAGAGGATGAACTTAGGTCTTCACTCAACGATCCTCCCGATGAGGTTACGGAAAGTCCGCGGACATGGAGTTCGTGGGTATACGCTCCGAATTTGAACGAAACATGTGATCTTTTGGTTGAACTTCGTGCACTGCGGAAATTCGATGTTGTCGGTTTGACAACAAATGAAGTAAGTTATAAGTGAAAATCCGGTTATTGTTGTTATTTTAAGGTTAACTTCCAACGTGCTGCTGTTGCAATTTCATTTACGCATCCAGCATTGAGCGGTAGAATTGTAATCGAACTGCGTTTTCATTGTAATTTTGTCAAGAACGGCTGGGTTCTATTGGATATCGTAAAGCAGGACTCACCGTTGGACTCCAAAATGGCCGCGGATTTACTGAAGAAATTGAAAACTGAATGTCGAGAACAAACGAAGAATCGTGATGGCAAGCTGACCGTTCTATGGCGCGCATTACGTTCATTACCCAAAATGCTTCAAGGAATAAACGAGATGTTCGACAAAACACCGCAACTCTCAGGCTCTGAAAATGGTATAACAGAGTGTGACGAAACAGAAACACGACCTTTTCCAATTGGATACCAAACCTCCGAATACGATGAACATGTTCCGGCGCCGCGTTTGTGTGGTATTCGATTTAATCGTGCAGGTAATCAAAAGGAATTAAATTATATAAACTTCCACGTTCAGGTCTTCTAACTGTTTTTGGTGAACCGTTGATTAAATTTGGCAGACAGTCAACGATCAAAAGTACAATCGAGGAAATCAACTATCAAGAACGAAAGAATACACGCGGAAATCAAGTTTCCAAAACTCATCAGACGAAAAAAGAATCTCAATTGTCACAAATCTTATCACCTACGAGGGAAAACGAACGTTACAAACGTCGAAGCATTCGACCACGATCGGTATTGAGTCTACCACCCGGTGCTGAATCAACATTCCCGCGTTCATTGGACGAATTCTACTCGCTTGTTAGTACTCAACATATTCAGTATCTTACTCAATATGTAAATGAACGAAATGTGGACGAATTGAATGTTTCGAAGATTGAACTCTGCTCTTCATTTCTGTCCGAAACCCGCTCAAATCCCGAGTTTGAAGTCCATGATTCACGTCGTCGTATTTCTTCCATTACACTTGAAGAAGTTTGTTTTCGTGTTTTCGAATTTGTTTTACATTTCACTTACAGCAACATCCTTCCACGTCCACGAGTTCGCTTGTGAAAGCGAGTAAAAGTGCAACAATCGTTTCTCCAACACATCGTCGAAGACGTGGCAGTTCGATGTCCAGTAGCAGAATGACGGCTGATAGTACGAGTTCGGCTGAAGCACAATTCTCAAGTCTTGTTCAAACATTTGATGGCTCTTCTTTTCTACCAATTTCTCGAAGTTTAGCTTCTCATTATCGTTTGTTCGGGAAATCAACATCTCAAATATGTTATCACGTAAATCATTTGTTCTAATAACTCTGACTCTATGATTTCAGAACATGTGGACGGTCGTACGCTACGCACCACAACGCAAAGAACTTATTTCACTTTGGCAATGGCTGTACGAGTTTTTTAATACGGAGGAAGAACGGTGAGTTCAAGAGTTAGCAAAAGTCATAATGAGCTTATAGACAAGTTAGGAGTGTGTTGGATGCAAATTGCGACGATAGAACGCAAAGAACCAAAACTAATAAGAACAAAATAACGAAGAAACCTTCTGAATCTTCTCAATCAATGAGAAGAACAAAAAAACTAAAGAACGTACGTATCGATGCGTTTTCTCCATCCTCTTTTCATCCATGTGGTCGAGAGTTCATGTACTATTTGTGAGTTTAACCTTCAATTATCCAACACATTAGTTGGTATTTAGTGTTGATTTCTATTACGCGAACTTCGATACGCAAACTGCCGCTTTGATTTCGTGCATTTTGACGCTTCTGGACACGAAGCAAAAAAAAGAGCACGCTAATTGGCATTCGATTAGGAAGGTTAACTTATCCAGCACTTGGTCACAAATACACAAAAGAGTTTCTGTGTTTCTATCATCTCACAACGAAAAGTTAATCGAATCGGAACGCAACTATTCAAACGTATCTTTTTCTAGAAACGAACTTGAAGAATCAATGTCGTTTAAGCAGAAGAGCAGTAGAGAATTATTGAAAACATTCTCAGATTTGTCGTTGAACTCCGAAGAGAAATTCGAACATTTGACTCCGATTAACAGTTTCCCATCAATCGGTGTTGAGAATCATAGCGATGGGAAAATGGAAACGTCTACAGATGTGCGAAAAAACTCCAATAGCGAAATGATTGAACGCGATTACGATTCCTATTTAATGCTAAACAATCGAACAGCTGATGAAGAAATACTTCAGTAAGTGGCATCTTGTTGATGATGTCATAATGTGAGATTTCAGACTTCAAAAGTTCTTAAAAGAGCGCTTAGACAGAATTCGATTGGAGTATGCGACGATGTTAACACGTTGGGGTCTGTTGAATCAACGAGCCGAATTACTCAAATTCTACGGTTTCGGTGAAAAAGCTTCTTTTAAGCGTAATATCGAATAATCATGATTCGATTTGAGTTTTCGATTTAGAAATTTCACGGTTGACATATTGCGATTTTTGTGATGAATCTTGCAATGGAATTGTATCGATCTGTGCCCTTTGTAATCACGGAGGTCACGTTTCCTGTCGATATGAATGGTTCAAAGTAAGAGATCAGCAAATAGGCAGTCCTATAGCGTGAACTGTTTTAGGTTTTCGAACAGTGTCCACATTTATGCGGTTGTCGCTGCGCTTGATGAAATTCTAAAAATTTATTTGGCCTATGAATAAAACACCAAATTTAAAGCACAACGTAAAAGATCAGGAAACAAATGGTAAACACGATAAAAATAACAGGAAAAATTATACGTGAAATTATATCGATTGTGCTTGTGTACTGAACGCTGCTACGCTTCCCTTCGTATTGAGATTCAATTCCCTGTAAAGTCGTTATGAAGAGAGTCTTGAGATTACGCAAACTGACTTCGATTGTGCTCGTAAGCAGAGCGCTATCATTGGTTCCTGGATGTTGAAGTTGAGGACGAGTGCGAATACGACTCTTGGAGCAGATGACAAGGAAATACTCAAGTAAAGAGGCGAATGTGAGGAACAGACAGCCAATCAACCAAACTTGCGTGGCTCCAACACCTGTCCGTGTGAGATTGGGTTGCGGAAAGAAGATCTAAAGATCACAATAAAATCGACTCGAACTAATTGACAAACTTACGATCAGTACTGTGAATACGAGAAACGGAATTGCCGCTGAGAATGTTCTTGGAACCGACCAACTGCCACTAAACAACTCGTATAATCCTTTCTTTTGCAAGAAAACTAACTGAATCCAAAAATGCAACCACGAAAACACGACCAAAAATATCGATGGACAGAACAATTGAAAGATTGGAGCAGTAGCCGGACCACGAAACGTGACAAGAACGTCAATGCACGAATACACTCCAACCGTATAGTTTCCAACGCAATCGCCAACATAACTGAAAGCATTTGAACTTCTTAGATCAAAAGACAAAACTAACGCATCTGTCAACGTGTAGGTATTACCATGCAATAGTTCTTGGGACGTTTCCACCGGGACAATACGAGGTGGACTGTTTGCCCAAAGATAAACAACATCTAAATATAATTTCAGTTTAATTTAAGCCATAAAAGATGTTTTCTGCTTCTAATTAAATGACTAATTAAATATTAAAAGATTATTTAACTTTGATTTCTTTTTGTACTTAAACACTAGAAATGTTTGTGATTATGCAGGACAAGAAATCGAGTTTAAATTGTTATAGTACCTTCAATTGGGTAGTTGTAACTGGCCAAACGTAATCGAAATGACTTTTGATTGTGGAATGGAAATGCAATGGAATTATCGACGCCAACTTCGACCAATCGTTGTTCACTTGCTCTCACATCTCCTGTTGGTTCGACAACGATTCGATTGCGACGAGTATCATCAATTGGTTTTTCATTTGCAGTGCCAAAATAAGTGTCTGTGTATGATAATTACTTTTCATCATGTATTGATTCCCGCTTACCAGGGGTCCAAACTTTTCGATTCTGCGGAATCGCAATTTCCGATATTCCTTCTCGAACATCGACATCGTACGCAAGTCGTGTATCTTCCCATTGTTGACGCAAGTAAAGATCGATTTCCGCCACATGAGTGTGCCATTGTATTCTGTTGATGTGAATCGATGTGATAACAACAACTGTAAAACATAATCATGAGTGGAATTTAAAGCAAAGCTTTCTACTCACTTGCTCCGTGATCCGCATAATCTCTAACCGGTGGTCGAATGTACGGATTGTAATCGTTGAAAATACGATTAATTATCTGAGCTTCGGTTCCCAACTGACGACTTCGCAACGCTTTTTGATGCGTGAGAGCGTTGATATGCAGCCTACAGAACATCATATCGCTAAAACAACTAAACTACCTACCATGTTTGAGCAATGACAATAAAGATCGTAAGAAAACGCAACAAAACCATTGCGTTCATCACCTGCAACTGGGAACTGTTAGTGTAATATAAACACAAACTGCTAATCGCGTACACGTCAATACTCAAAATGTAACAAAAAATCATACAGAAAGCATCGTTAAGATCCCAAGAGCGATCAAATTGTCACGCAAATAAAAAATCAAGATATCGTTTTTAAAGAGTGTTAGAAAGCAAGTAAAAAGCCGCTAGAAAATAGAACAGAGATTCAAAACTTGGCCTACTCGTATTTTGATGGCTAATACCGAACGATTGAACAAAATAGAAAAACTTCTGCTTCGCATTGCCCGATTCACAGCTGCTTCAAAGGAGCGGCCAAAAGAAAAGCAATAAGCAAATAGCATCGTAGAACATCCCGCTCGAACATCGGCCCTCCACAAATCAACTTTTGCCTCCGATCGTCTTTTTCTTTCCTCTATGAGGCCCACGTAAATCACGGAGATCTCCTCTCGTACTGATCGTCATTTTATGAGTAAAAAATTCAACGCAAAAAGTTCTGTTCTTCTAATGAAAGAGGCTTGCGATGAAACAAGCGACTTATTCGCGATTGTAAATTCGTTAATCAAACAACAAAAAGCTCAGCATTTATTGTAATTACAAATATCATTGAACGAATGACTAAACATTAGTCAAAAGCGGAAATTAAACATCTTGTAAACGCTCTTTCAATTCTTGAACGTTTGTGGCAGGCATAAGACATTCAGTTCCACGACAAACCATAGCAGTCGGTTCTTTGATTGTATCGATGAGTTCCTTGACGTGCTCGTTCTTTGCGAACACGAGATTCGGCTTGGACTTGTTAACGTAAATCAACGTGCGATTCGGAAGGTGTGTGTGTTTTACGACATCCAACATTTCTTTGCAGACTTGCTCGTCATCTTCCTTCACACCCACAATAACAATCTACAATCAGTAAAATATAATCGCGTTTCTTGTCGGTCACATTCACCTGAACAGACGGTTTTTGACGACCTTCGAGCGCAATGCACTAAAAACGTTCAACTGTTTTCCAGCTAATTTGTATCAAAACCAACCATGTATGGAAGAGCATGCGAATTTTTTGTCAGAAGATCGCCGGCTCCTTGAAAAATGTCGTCGGCTTTGCTTTCGAAAGATTTGTCGCCCAACAAATTGGATAAACGAACGAGATTCAAAGCTGCGACTGAATTAGAACTCGGCTCAGCTCCGTCTTGATCTGAACGAACACGACATAATTTGATTTTGTATTCTTCAAAACATACCCGAATGACTACGCAAAATCAGCTCTTTCGTGTCAGATGGCGCATATTTGTATCCACTTTTTTCTTGCGTATCGTAGAACTTCTCATCGAAGACCTTCTGAAGATCCAACGCCAATTGCAAATACTTGTCCTCAAACGTCGCCTCGTAAAGATCAATAGCTGCTTGAATGAAACAAGCATAGTCGTCTGCAAATCCAGTACGCGAATTTTCCCTATAACTTCAGTTTTCATACACAGATAACGGTAACCTACGTAAAAGATACGTCGCCATTCTCATCCACATATGAACCTCGACACAACGTGTGATCAGACGTATTGCGCATTTTTTCAGCCAAAAATTCAAACGCTTTTATAGCCATTTCCAAGTACTCCGAACTACGAGAAGGCAAGGCACAAGAAGCGGTGATTAAGCCGGAGATCATAAGGGCATTCCAAGATGTGATGATCTTGGAGTCTAGATGTGGACGAGGACGTTGATCGCGAAACTTTCGCAGTTCATCATAGCAATCACCTAAGACCTTAGCAAACTGCGGAACAGTCAAACGAAATTCAGAAGCCAATTTATCCAACGTCTGAGTTCGAATTAACACGTTCTTGCCTTTTAATTCTCCATGGGGATCCTAAATGAAAGCGTTTCCTGTTGTTTATCTTATTACTTACACTGCTTCTAGGCACATTACCATTATCTTTCACATTGTAGGTTGTGGCAAAAATTTCAGAAAATGTCAGGTTTTCATTTTGTGCCGGTGCAAAATCGTAAAGAACTTGTTCACACTCTTCTTTGGTCCAAACGTAAAATGCACCTTCGACGGTCTTTTGACTATCTTTTGTCGGATAGGAATCCGCGTCTTCAGCGCTATAGAAGCATCCAATCTAAGAATACAAGTAAATTCAGTTACTGATATCTTTTTGCTTACGGTTTTGTGTTTCAAACATGTGTTGACGTAATGAACAATGTCTTCAATAACTGATGCGTAATCATTTTCGCAACTCATGTGCGCTAACGAGTAAACTTTAAGAAGTTGAGCTTGATCGTAGAGCATTTTCTGAAGATTTCAATACAACAAATAACTCGAAATCGCTTACTTCGAAATGAGGCACATGCCATTTGGCGTCAACTGAATAGCGATGAAAACCACTTCCAACAACATCGTGAATTCCACCGGCATCGATTTTGTCCAACGTGTGTGTAAGCAGATGCAATGCAGTTTTTCCGTCTTCTTTCTTCATGTTCAATACGTAGAAGTTGGAAAGAAAAAGCAAATTCGATGGTTCCGGGAACTTTGGTGAAATTCCAAATCCACCTGCAAAACGAATTTTAATTGCAGAAGCCGTTGGTAAGACAAATAATTGAGACTGGGATTTCTTTTACTTTGCCAATCAATTCATCGCTTACCGTAAGTATGATCAAAGCTCTCCTTCAAATAGTTGAAGCATTTACGTACGGAGTTGGCCGCATCAACTGTTCCTTCATAACGTTTCGATTTCATTGCATCTTTCAAGACAGAAACCAAATAGTTTGCATGTTCCGCCGTGCTTTCTGGATTGTTTTTCCACTAAACAAAAATGAATAAGGATTTCAAGTTTAATTCACCTTATCCGACACCAATTTCAAAACTGAACGAAATCCGGTTTGATGCGGACTATCGTCCGGTGGAAAATAGGTGCCGCCCAAGAACGGTGAACGATCTGGAGTCATGAACACAGTCAACGGCCATCCGCCATGTCCACTCAACGCCTGCACAAACGACATGTACGTTTTGTCGACATCCGGTCGTTCTTCTCGATCGACTTTGATTGAAATGAAATTCTCGTTCAGTTGTTTGGCAATTGAATCGTTTTCGAAGGATTCGTGCGCCATTACATGACACCAATGACAAGTAGAATATCCGACTAAAGAAAAAATGACTTCAAAATGGTAATGAAACTAACTCGACAGAAAAACCGGACGATTCAGTTGCTTTGCTTTGTCGAAGGCTTCATCGCTCCATTCGTACCAATCCACTGGGTTGTTCTGATGTTGTAGCAAATACGGTGACTTCGCTTTGGCCAAACGATTCGTATGACTAGACGACATTCTGGAATTTAACTCTACGAATTCTGACTGAGCACTAACGGAACGGACCTGACTATTGGATTGAATAACTCGCTACTAAGGAATTTCGACAGTCTCAATGGACCTATTTTACGAAACGCAGACATCTGCAAAACAAAAAACATGTTCAATGGTAAACAAGAAAACAATGAAGAAATTTCTCCAATTGATTTTATCTCAGAACACGTAGTAAAGAAGCTTCCCGCCTACTTTCGTATAAGCATTTACATCTTATGCGACAACCTTCTCATCAGTGAACGATGTCAGAACGCAATCGACCTTATAAACCAAATTGTTTACAACCGAAAAGATCTGAAGGAAAATAAAAAGAAGCAAAAACAAGCCAACAAAAATATTTTTGCGTTACCCGGCTATTGCAACTGTTCGCAAAATAAACCGTGACCTTAAAGTAGCAACTTCAGTTCACAGTTCGAAATCAATGTTGTTCTTGAGAAACACGTGTTGCAATTCAAAGATAATTTATTTCACAGTCCGACAGGTTTATATCACATCAAGTTGCGTTTAAACGGGCTTGTAATCGAGCTTCGTTTCGAGTCGCTTGGCATCGGCAACTTTGCGGACTGCTTTCATGAAATCCTCGTCCACAACGTACTCACGTTCAGCACGAATCGCAAATAAGCCTGAAATTCGTCGATGAACAAAACTCATCAACTTTCAGATTACCGGCTTCAGTGCAAACGTTACGAAGATCGGCACCCGAGAATCCTTCCGACAACTTGACCACAGCCTCGTAATCGATATCTCCGTGTTTGGTGATTCGATTGGCGTGGATTTTCAAAACCTCGAGACGACTTTGCTCGTTGGGTAATCCAATTTCGATTTTTCGATCAAGTCGACCGGGACGAAGCAAAGCGGGATCCAACGTGTCGGGTCTGAAAACTGAGTACAATAACTTGCATGTGGATATACCGATTGGTAGCCATGATTATCTTGACTTTTCCCAACGAATCGAAACCATCCATTTGATTGAGCAGTTCCATAAGCGTACGTTGAATTTCACGATCCGCAGATGTTCCTTCGCTGAAACGACGCCCACCGATCGCATCGATTTCGTCCACTAAACAACAATCATGAGCTTTGCTAATTGAATTCGAACTGACTAAATACAATGCATGGCTGGTGATCGCGAGCGTAGTTAAACATCTCTCGAATCATACGCGCCGATTCACCAATGTATTTGTCGACAATAGCGGACGATACGACTTTCAAGAAATTACAGTCCAACTGCGATGCAACGGCACTAAATCATCGAAGTTCTGCACTAATCTCAAATAATAACCTACCGAGCTAAGAGCGTCTTGCCGGTTCCAGGAGGACCATACAAAAGACAGCCTTTTGGTGGAGTGATTCCAACGCGTTTGAAGAGATCGGGATTCAAGAGCGGCAATTCGACTACTTCGCGAAGTTCTCGAATCTGTTCGGCCAATCCACCGACTTCTGCATAGGAAATGTTGCCCGGATCTTCGTGACTCATCTTGTAAACGAGTGGATCGACTTCACGTGGCAATTGTCGCATGATCGTCAAGGTAGTCATATCCAAAGCAACTCGTGTACCCTGAAAACTAATCGTCCAAGCGATGCATAGAATTACTCACTTGTTTCAACAACTCTTTATTGATGGAACGGCGACAACCAACAACATAGCGCGGTCCATTTGTGGCTTTAACAATAAACTTCTCTTCAGTCAACTGCTTCAAAACTTCGCCCACAATTTGACCGACAGATTGAAGCGATTTGATGTCGTTTTCGGATTTGTCGTGATCTTTTTGCATCTCATTTTCCTGAAATCTAATCGTCGACATACTCGATAGAATCACAAACCTTTTTTCGCAACTCCTTCAATTTTGCCTCCACCTCACGATAGTCGTTCAACTTTCGACGATAAACCACCAACAGACGAGCACGTTCATCTTCGCCAGTTAGTACGCGAACATCGGACATTTTCGAACTAAGATTTTAGATTACAAAGTAAAAGATCACGGTTAATTGAACGTTTTTAGTACCATTGAGCAGTCCACAAAAGTGATGATATTTTGAATGCCAAAGAAAAACAATCCAGTTAAGACGACCCGGAGATTGGTCGTATTGTTGATTGCATTTGCAATTGAACGGTTGACAGATTTGAGTTGCAAAAGAGAAACAAAGTTGAGTATACGGACAGAACGAGCTCTGATATACGTGTGTTGATTTGGGCATCGAAATTAAAGGACCGGATGCTCATTTTCATCGAAGTGGAATAACTACCGATATGCAGGCCGTTATGTAAAAGAACCATTGTAATCTAAGAATAGAGTGAAGACTCTTTTCGAACAAACGTTTGGACAAAACGAAATGTGCAGATTTTCATCGGAGATTCAAATTTCAGTTCGGCACCAAACGCAAGAGTTTGTTGAAACTTAAGGCTTATTGCAATGTCCATTTTACTTACTTTTTTGTGTACGTTATAAAGGGAAAGCCTGAGGAAAGACGCTGGCCATAAAATCAGATACGGAATGAACATTCGCGCGGTGTTAGTTGAAGCGAATGAGTGTAATTGCGGTTGATGTGTGTCTTCCCTTCCATTCATAGGACCGATGGAGGACTTTTGAGTTCATGAAAAGATTTCCATTTTGTTGTCGACATGAATTCCTTTTTGCGCGTATTGTAGCTTTGTATACGTAAAGATTTTAGTTGTTATCGAAATGTGCCGTTTGATGCCAATCGTTTTTTTGTTTGTTTTCGTAAACACGTTCGGGAATACAAAGCTCGTACCTCAATGTTTACTACGGTGTAAAGATGAACATATGACTAAGGTAAGATGTTAGCGTTTTGTAATCGTACAACTTAACAATTTCAGATGGACAGTGAGTGGTCGATGGATTTCGCGTTTCCAATTCTCTCATTGCTACGTTCCAACGGGAGCGAAGAGGCAGCTTACGAAAGAGCAGTTCAAATTTGTTTGTGAGTTTTATTTGAATGAGTTTGAGTAACCTGACTACTTTGCAGTCAAAATGAGCGACTAGAAAACTGCGTGAAACCGTGTAATACATCGGTGGAAAAAGAAATCGTACAAATCGGACTGCAACCGTGGAGCGAAATTTGTTCGAACTTACGAAGTACGTGAATAGCATGACTACTAACAGCCCTCCTTGATCTATTTCAGCATTACGTACTCAATTCAAGTGCTGGAAATATCATATCGAGACGTTGCTGTTGGCTTGCTATCTTGAAAGTCACAAGTTGCGTCAATCACTACAACAACTTTCGCAATCGAATACGATCGAAAGTGTGAATTTGGTTTGTGCAAACATGAACATTTTGGGCAAATGCACAATTGAAGAGTACGGGCGTAGTTGTGGAACAGTAACGACTAGAGCAAGTAGATTCACTTACTATTGATCACAACTTCGGTTTTAGCTTCTAGTTCAACTATTCGATTCCGCGAACGATGCAATGGTTAGAATGCTCAATAAGAAATGGCTTGAATTACCGACTGCGTGCAATAAGACTCCCGTCTACGAAGCCGAACATCTTAGATCCGAGTGGACAACCACCGAAAACACGGCCAATCCTCGACTCAAGTCCTATGTTCATTTCTTCTTATTTATTTTTGTATTCAAATTTATTTGCTTAATTACTAACGGCATATTAACAAACACAAATTAATCATTTGGAAAAATAAATAAACGGACCCATGGAACTGCGCATTTACCCGTTGCGTTGTCGGATTTGCTCGGCATGACCACTGATTTCAGTACTGAAAACGTTCAGAAGTTGATTATAGTGAAGAAGAACTTACATGAATGCTTTGAAAGCATTGGGATCGCGAAGACACTTTTGAGCCTTATCTTGCAGATGGTACTTGCAAACGTCAACCCACAAACGAGCACAACCCAACTTCTTGTCTTTGCCATCGGTAAACGAAAATGTCAACCAATATTCATTCTGAAAACAAACTCGAAGCTCAAATTTTTTGCACGACTTCAAACCGATTGTAGAGGTCCAAAGAAACTCTTCGGTAAATCAGCGACTGTGAAGATTTTACTGAACGTCATTGTCCAATGTCCCTTGGGTGGTGGACATAAACGATTTTGACGCAAGAAATCTTCTGCTTTTCTATCGTTTACGTATTTGTGTGCAGATTTAACGGTTTCTTTGCATTTGTCCAACATATCGCAATAACGGCTAAAACTTAACATTTACTCATGTTCATTTGAACGTTACTCACCATGATCCAACTCCATCGCAACCATCCAAGATGTTCCAACCTGTTAAGAAAATCAGTTAATAACATCGTCAAAGATACTTGTATTTCTAAGCAAAAATAACGAACCTTGACATGGAATCACTTGCCATGCCTTAGCACCGCCTTTACCACTCACTGCATGACGTACCTTAAAAGAATTTATTAACAGTTTTTAGACTTCTAGTTCTTACTTCTAAATCCATTTCGATCTTCTCTTCTGGTAGTTCTTCATCAACCTAAAGTTTCATTAATTAAATGTCTTTAATTTTTTAAGTTGTTTGTTAAGTTAATGATCACATTTGCGTAAATTATTGTTGAAAACTTGTTTAAAATGAACTTACCGTTAAGGTGACGTTGAAGAAGATCGGACCAGGGAATCGTGGATAGTCGGGCCAAATAACGATATTTGACACGTTGACAACGTAGTTTGTCCACTGAACTAATGAGTTAGTTCTTCATTCTGCACAAACTCACCTGTTCACTAGCACATCGACTGAACTGCCAACCACGAATAACAATTCCATAAGGTCCGGTTGAATATTTTTCCCAATAAGGTTGAACTCCAGGCAATGCTTCATTCCACGCTTAAACTACTACGGTTTCTATCAATTCAACTTGTGTTTAACCTTGAGTTAGCGGAGATGCTTGTCGTTTAAGACGTGTTAACGAATAGTCTCCGCTTGGTACTTCTTCTTCTTCAACTGCTGAAGCGGCGGCAAGAATTGTGAACAATATGGCCGCTTGTAGATGCATCCCGAGCTAAAAGTAAGATTGTCAAACGAATGGTTGTGATCATAGAACGAAACATGAGCGTAACTTTGACCCCGTGATCAGTTGGAATAACGAGTTTTGTTAGTGATTTAGCGAGTTTTCCAATTGAATCAAAAAACGAAAGATCGCCATGAAAACGCGAGAGAGAAAACGGATTCATTCACGGATCTTCGGTCTGCGCAATCGCCTACTTCTTTCTATGCACAAATGAAGAAGATAATTTTTCGAAAGGTCAATTTTACAGATTCGAAAATAAGCTTTCGAACTTCGTCGGTTCTTACAAGCTCTTCAACCAAATAAGACACAGAAAACAAGAAACTGAGGCGAATTAAGAACACATCGTCAATTTATAATTGGTGGTATTTTCGAAAGTCGAAGCATAACAAGTAAACACCATTAAGTTATGAATCCAGACGGACTACTTCTTATACTCAAACTCCAATCACAAACGTTTAGTTATTGCCGATCAATTTGGCGACTGACGAGATTTGAAAGGTGCTGACAAAAGACGAACGGGCGCGAGAGCAAGACGGCATCGAAAACCGACGGATTCATGATCGTTCTCGTGGATGAGTTTTTCAATGGGTAGTTTCTCGAATTCAAAGTCGACAAAGGCGGACTTTTCGCGGACTTCGATTGCAATGCCCGCAGGCATTTCCGCGCACCCTCATCGATCAATTTGCCGTGCTTGTTATACGGGTGGCGACTTATGAAACGACAGTGCGGACACTTTTTCGCCGTCGTCATCGATCGAACGAATTGAGGTTCTCGGCTGGACATGAAACGGTTTGCACGATGGAAATTAGACATCGAACACGAGTTTTTTTATGAGACCGATTAAATTCAAATGGAGGGCAGACAGTCTGATTGAGAATCTCTGTTTGAACATCAATCAAGCATTACAACAAGATGCGAAATAAAGAGCGTACTAAATCCAAACTTTTATTCTTCTAAATGGACATTTTGCACAACGCGCCGATAACCTAATTCAACATTCCAACGATCATTCAAGTATCGTTTTCGTAATCTTTCGGATTCTTGCGATTCGCTTTGTAGTTCTCTTTTTTGGCCCAATCGTACACGAGGAAACTCAGGACTGCCGGCGGCACGTAGTAAACCCAATCACGCCAAACGTACTCTCGTAAAACCTAAACATCCAGAATAGCCAAACCAAAGCATTCGCTCTATCAACTTACTCGTACAAGAGCGGTATCAATGAAGCCTTTGAACGGTTTCATTTCGTTCGGTGCCAAACCAAAACGATATTGTCCATAGACCTAAACAATTATTACATCGAAACGAATTGTTTAGGCGACAAACCTTTCCGAGATTACCGAAATGCTTGTGAAGAAGAACTGGAGAGACACGCATCCTTCGGTCTAAGAAACAAAAAATAGGATTAAGCTACTAAAAACCCATCAAAAATAGAGTTAAGGTGCTTTAAGCAACCTTCTAAACGGATTAACTGAACAAAGACCTAACATGTTTTATTTACACCGCTCACGGAAATCAACCCGATTAATGGAAATTTTCAGATTTTCAAGTAACGATCGTATTTCTCGACATTTTTAAGATGTGGATCATTTTTCTGTGTTTCGAGTTCCGCGTTGATCGAACGACTCCAATTGTGACCGAATCCTGGAGTTGGAGCCTTGGGAATTCCGAAGTTCTGCTCCGGTCCCTTCATTGTCAACTTCTCAACTTCTTCGTGTCTGAAAAACAAATAAACAATCAATTCGAAGAATGAAAACGTACGGTAATGATTTTCCGGTCAGATCGATGAAAACTCCTTCACCTTTGTTGGTCGGTTTGTACAACGGAGTTGGTGGTTTTACTTCACGTCGAGCGTCCCGTTCGAAATAATAAACGTTCGATAAGCGATGATGCACACCGTCCGGCAACGTGGGCATTTCAATGGCTCGCGAGGATTGAGTATTCGGAAAACGCAGAGGATTGTAGTGTCGCGCCTAAAACCATCAGTGAATTCATTTCCAATTACCAAACCTTTCCGTCAGCCGTTGGCAATCCAGGCGGCGGAGTTTTGGGGTCCCGGTCGACAGCGAGTAGTTTGTCACGTAGCCAACTGAAGAACGGAGTTTGACGGCGATTTTTAATCGTCTTTGGTGCAATTTTACCAACAGAACTCATCACAATTTTGAGCCAAAAATATTTGGAATTCGGAAGCCAAACAACACTTCAGCAACGAGAAACCCCCGACCAGTCGCTTTGTTCGCATGAATTTATGGCAAAACGTTCTAGAAAATTCTCGAGACCTTTCGCTCGGACCGCTTTCTTTTCGTCATTTGTGTTTGTGCGTTTTTGAGAAGCAGTTCTATCCGAAGATTTTCGTTCATCATGCCGATCGATTACAGTAAATGGAAAACCATCGAAGTGTCGGACGATGAAGATGATACTCATCCGAACATCGATACTCCATCGCTCTACCGTTGGCGTCATCAGGCTCGTTTGGAGCGTATGGCTGAGATGAAACAGCAAAAGGAAGAAGTTGAATCGAAGAAAGCCACCGTCAAAAGTCGTGTTGAAGTGAGTTTAGATGCTCTTCTAGAATACCTGTTGTTCTTTCAGCAAATCGATGAGGAGTTGGCCAAGTGCACGGAAGAAACGGCACGCATTAAGTTGGAATTGGAGAAGGCGGACATCAAGAAGCAAGAAGAGGAGTTCATGCGCAAAGAAAAAGAACTGGCCGATAAGGAACGTCTTGCACCGTGGAACGTGGATACGATTGGCCGTGAGGCCTGGAGCAAATCGATCATCAATAAGCCAAGTGAGAAGAAACCGGAACCAGCACCAAAGAACGAGGATGAAGAGAGCGAGCGTATGGTTTGTATTTGACGATTGTTTCTGGAGATTTTAACTTCCTACTTTAGATGAAGTACTTCAAAGACAACGAAGAGTTATTGAACAAGTACGCAAAGTTGAAAGGATTCAATCAATGTGAAAAGTTTTTGCTCGAACATCCGCATTTGTCCAGTGAATTTGCGACTAGCTATTTGACTATCGAAGCTTTGAATTTGGCTATTGACGAGAACGTTTGTGTTTGCTTGAAAACTGAAGAATTAACCTTTCGATTTCAGTACGATGAAATGGCTCTCTATGCCGCCAATTGTATTACTTTGCAATATCTTTTGGAGTTGGCGAAGAGTCTCCACGCACTTCCTACGAATACGAACATTATTACAACTTTCTTCAAAAAGTACGTTATTTAGGTGTTTCTTGTATTAATTGTTTTAGAATTCGTGCGGCCGATGAATCGTATATGAAAATGTATCATGATGAGGTGGATTCGTTTAAGGAACGTTTAAGTATGTTTCGTTTAAAATGAACTGTTCATTTCTATAACTTGCAGCAAAACGTGCCAAGACTAAGCGTGAGTTGGCGTTGGCTGAGGCCGAGTCGGAAGAGAAGATGCGTCGCATTCAAGAGTCACCAGGTGGAATGGATCCACAAGAAGTCTTCGAGACGTTGCCCGAGGTGAGGAACCAATGACCATTGCTGTAAGAGGAGATTCGTAAATTTTAGTCCATGCAAGAAGCATTCCAATCACAATCAGTGGGAAAACTTCAAGAGATTGCGACCACCATGGACTCCGAAGTCTTCCAATACCATCTAAATCGCTGTATTGCTTCCGGTCTTTGGGTTCCAAATGCCAAAGACGTTGAAGAACCCGAATCCTCGACAAAATCTTAACCGTCTTATGTAAAATCAAGTCGCGATATGCTTATACTTCTTGTCAGTACCGATAAAATCTGTGGGTTTCATTGTAACCAATTTATGCGTTTAAAATAAATAATCGAGAGATGTGTTTATGACGTTTGAATCAAAATTAAAAGTACCCAAAAAACAAAGGTCAACGATTGTGAAGTTGCACCATCGGTCTGCGTTTGTATCGAGTGTTTTTCGCAAATGATTTCTTTCCGAGGTTTCGGTGTGTAGCCTTTGCGTGTATCGTGAATGTAAACCGTACGACATCTGAAATCTTTGCAACGATTCAGTTTTTCGAACTATTTACTTTGTGCGTCGCAAGTGATGATGTTTGTGTTTTCGCGAATTTGTTTTGCGTACAGTTGAAACGGTAGTTGTAATGAGTTCTGTGGTAGTTGTCGTTGTACTCGTAGTCGAAGTTTCTAGCGTAATGTTGTTGGGTCGTGGATTGCACGTTGATCTATCTGAAACAAAAACAATTAGTCGAATATGATTGGCAACTAACCAGGACTGACAAAACAACAACAGATTTTGTGTCCACCACTTGTAAAACACAAATCTTTGGATTTTTGTGAGTAGATTAAAAGACAGTATCTGAAGAATGATGTCTCTTTGAATCAATGTGTGTACCACTAACCGGTATAACTCGTCATTAAAGTGGGGATAAACACAGTGCAAATGGTCGACTGGTTCATTAGCTTCGAATGTCGAAATTGAGAACTCGGGAGCTAAATCAGTTTTTCAGTTAGAAGTCATGATGATGTGTTCGTTTATTACCTAGGACCGTTGCATCTCCACGTTCGTACTCATCTTTCAATTCCTCGTCTTCCCAAATTATTTCTACCGGTTTGACATCTTGATACTCGTAATCTCGACTTGTTGCATCATCTTGCTTTACTCGATCATGACTCAAACATCCAATTGCTCCACTTAAACACTTTTCTTCGCTACACACAACTGGAGAACTCGTGGAATCTAAACAGTCCTGCATCAAAACCTATAACCTCTTGTCACTAACTAAATGAATTTTGGCCCGATGCAATGAGTCTCTGCAAGGTTCCATGACTCAAAGCGCAACAAAATCGAAAGCTCGTTGTGGACTTCTTGTCAATGTCCTGAAAATTTGTGTGTATTAGTTTTACAGGAGGATTACTGTTTATTAATATTTGTAGCAGATCTACTTACCACAAACCCGTATCTGAAAGTGAATATGTGACATAAGATTTTGCAATAACATACGTTTGAATAAGATAGTGAAGAAATTGTCGATTTAATCGTGGTATTGAGAGATTGTGACAACGAGGTTGATGAGAACAAAGATACGCAAAATCAGCACCCAAACCACTTTCCTCACGTTCTTCGTTCAAAAAGATGCTCGTGTCGACGCACTCATAAGCTCCAATTGGTTGATTCGTCGAATTGACTACCGAAAATTGAAAGAAACCACAAGAAGTCGAAGCACTGGGACACAAATTTGGTCTTAGCGTATTTGTTTCGTTAATTCGGCCATTACGACAGTAAAGCTGTAGATTATTTGTAACAGTTCTGTTTATGTTTCTTACCTTCACGTTATAAGGAGCAAGAGGTAAATGTAAGGGACTAAGCGACGACTTATATGTTGAATGGGCATAAATAAGCGAAGAAGAAAGGAAAAGAATTAGAAAAGGCTTGTGGACCATATGATTCAACCATAAGTTATCGTGTTCTATCGGTTTTCTGAAATGAACTGTAACTACAACTTGACGTTCGGACAAACGTTTCCCACGTTTGCGCCTGAAAAGCTAATCCAACAAAAGTGGTTAATCCCGTGGAATAGAGGGCATCATTCGAAGGATCAAAAGGTCAATGTCGTTGGATTAAAACAATTGAAGTGCAATCAATACGGTAATGTCAAACAAAAAAAATTAACCATCCGGTCATTACAAACACGAACAACAGAGTCGTAATAACGTCAATATTACAACAAAACATCATCCGGAGTACGAATTGAGAAAAAGGAGAAATCACGGACCGAAAAGCTTTGACTGTTCAATTTGGCCGAAAGTTTTTGTTTGTTTAGTCGCGAAATGTAAAGCAGTCAGTTCGATTTTGTTGACAAATTGAAAGAAATACGCCAAATTTTTCGGGTAATCTAATAGTCAAACCGAACGGCCAGAAATTGGAATTAACCAATTGAATGAAATACAAAAGGATCTTGATTAATGAAATCATCGACCACTGCGCAATTCGAGGGCCAAATATGACATCTCGTATTGGAATATTTTTGCTCATGTCCGAGAAAGGTGCAAAGCGACAAGTGCGACGTCCTCCTTCAAATTGCAAACTCCGACTCGTTTTCTATTCGACGGCCAAAGCAGCTGCTGGCAAACCGACACCCGAGGCACACAAATTCACCACCTGCTCCGAATGAATTTAATAGAAATTGAGGGCCGATCGACCTTTTGCATATCATGAGCAATGACAAGTTAATTTAACACGTTGCGTCGATGATCAAAAGTTACGATGATTGATTGAGTCAAAAACACATGTCTTGTGGTCGTCTACATGTCTACGTCGGTTACAAAGTACTTTCGATCGTTTATTGAATCAATGATTTGGCACAAAAACAAATTGTATGATGACTCATTCACGTACGTGACTCTCGTCAGTTTGGTTGTCGTCTTCTTGCATATCAATTTTTCCATTTGTCAACGTTGAAAACAATTCGAAAACGAACTCATTGCAAAATCCGGGAGTAAGTGCTTCAACACAAACCAGAACATCGACCACTGCGTCGAAATCAACTGTTTGATGTTCACGGAACTTTTGATGATTGAGTAACGGCAGGAATAACTCCTTAAAAGCGTCTGCTCTGTTACTCGTGTTCGTGTCGTCGGATTGGGTGCTGACAACAGGAGACGGGAAACTCCAGATCGTGTTTAAGTCGTTTGAGTCTTCTTGTGTAATGTCCGTTCTTGGATCGATTTCCGTTGCACCAAAGAATTCGCATTTGAATTCGTTGCCAATTGTAGTTAAAAATCGATCTTGTAAAAGAAAAGCAGCAGAAGGCCGCTAAAATAACCAATTCGACGTATTTCGATAAGACGACTTGCATTTTCGGGCTTCAAATTTAAGCACATGGAAACGAATTCTTTTAACGACGAACTCCAAATGCCATTCAGTTTCGGTGGAGGATTGTTGCGTACAAGTTCCAAGACTTTGTTTGGCGAAAGCCCGGAATACGGCGGTTCTCCGGTCGCCATTTCAATGGTCGTAATTCCGAGACTCCAAATATCCGCACTACAATCATATGGCATCTGGTTGACAATCTCTGGTCGAAAATAGATGAGTTCAGACGATAATCCATTTAACTTACGCCATCCAACAGGGACTTCCGGCCATCGAGTGGCATCTCCCTGTCGATTCATTCAATTCAACGGCTTCGCCAAAATCCGCCAATTTAGCAACATTCTTATGAGAAAGAAGAATATTCTCGGCTTTTACGTCTCGATGTATCAATCGGTTATTTTGCAGATAGTTAAGTGCTTGGAGTGTGTCACGTAGAATCGAAGTTATTTCCTTCTCATTCAACGGTCTGTTTCTTCGAAGATTGAGAACTGAACCACCGCTCATGAATTCCATTACAATCCAAACTTCCGTATCCTAAACTTATAAAAATAAGCTCACCATCTAAAAACATACTTTAACATAAGATCCATAGTAGAATGCAATATGTGGCGATCGGCATTTCCACAGAACGTTCGTCTCACGTCTCAATATCTCGATGTTGTTTTCCGGCCTTTCGACATCGAGAATTTTAATCGCTACACGATCTCCACTGTGTGAATTTGTTGCTACATAAACACGACCGAAAGCTCCCTGTCCGATAAGATATTCGAGGGTATAAAAGCTCGTTGCATCTTCTTTCTAAGAGTCTACGTAAACACAAACATTAAAAATCACTTACTAAATCATCGGTTAACATATCTAACACAAGAATCTGGAAAACAGACCGCACCTGTTGAACAATCAAATCATTCCAAGTGGCTTTCAAGTTGTATCCAAACGAGCTTACGAGTTTTACAATACCGGACAAAAGTTTGGAAGACACTTTGTTTTGTTAAGATATCTGCGCGCCTCGCTTTTCGACCACGTCCACAAGTCGCTTATTCATAGAGGAGAAAAGGGTCTTAATCGTTTGAGCCTTAATCTTCGGGACGGAACGATGGATTGCGGCCACAAGTTCAGATTTTGTCCGAAATTGACCATTCTTGTATATTTTGTCTTCCATCAGCTTCCAAACGTTCTCCATCGGGTTCAAATCCGGGCTACGGGATGCCCAATCCCTCGTAGCTACTTCCTGGTCGAGTAAAAAGTCAGTGGTGACCTTCGCCGTGTGAATCGGCGCTAGGTGTTGTTGCCACACCCAAGACCGGCGTCTCATTTGCCTTCGAATCCACAGGAAAAACTTCAAATTGAGATGGGAAACGTAGTCGATCGCCTTGTAGTGGTTGTTGCAAACTATAACATATGAAATTGCCATCAAAAGTTGAAGAGATAGACGAAGAACGTACGTTGATCAACAGTTTTCGGGTTTAACAAATGGCACCGAGGATTATGATTGATTCACCGCCCATTTGTCGCAATTCAGCCAGCGACGAATCGTTGGTCCTCCAACTCCAAGTTATCCTGGATTGAACGCGAGGTAACGCGGCTACCGCCTTGAAATTCGGTGACTACATGGCGTTTAATACGACGACGAAGGCACGAATTCGCTTTCTTTGGACCACCAAGAGTCTTGCCCGTCTTTCTGCTCGAATTTTTGAGTACGCGCTCAACACTTGACTTCGAATCTTTACATTGCGTCGCCGTTCCTCTAATACTTCGTAAAATCGCGTATTGTTCCTTAATTTCTTTTTTCTTCTCGTCCGAAAGCATCTAAAATGAAAGAATATTCATCGAAAAAACTAAAAATATGAAAAAACCACGCTGCCATTACTAACGCATCCAAAAACCCAATAAACCAAGTGTCTTCCAAACTTTTGTCAAGTACTGTAAGGAAAGTTGGACGATAAATGTCTACTTGGAGAATCCCAGTACGATGACTTGAATGAGAAGCTTGGCCTAATTTAGTAGAAGAAATGGGCTAAATCGAGACATTAAAACTTATGATTAGTCTTCAAGAATGGGCTTAACAAAAGATTATCTTCGTTTTCTCTACAACGGTCGTTGTAATTTGGTTGGACAAAATGGAGCAATTCAGTCCGTGGACAAAACTTCGTGTGCAGTCTCGGCTTGTGAATCGGTGGTTTTCTTCAACATGCGAACTTTGGAAAAGGCAAGTGTTTTAGATTTTTACATTTTTAGTTACAAGTTTTTTTGTTTTCAGACCGCAGAAGTAAATCGAGACGGTATCGAAGTAACTGCATTCCGATTCAGTGACGATCGAAAACTTCTTGCAATCGGTTACACGGACGGAGAGGTTCATTTGTATCGCAAACAACGAAAGGGTAGGTAGAGACTTTCTGAATTGCAATCATTGGTCTCTTTAGAATATGAAGGACCAACGGTTTTCCCGGGACATCGTACCGGAGTTAACTGTTTGGCGTTTAGCAATGATAGTTTGACGTTAGCATCTGGTGGAAAAGATTCGGTTATCATTATGTGGGACATAGTTAGCGAGTCGGGGTTATTCCGACTAACCGGACACAAAAGTTCAATCACACAACTTCAATTCACGTTGAACGATCGCTACTTAATTTCAAGGTACTGATTTTTGACATCTTTTGTTTAATAACATTCGTTTAGTTCCAAAGATACTCAGCTAAAATTTTGGGATATTGGAAGCCAAACTTGTTTCTACACGTTGGCTGAAAGCATGTCAGAGGTAACTAGCGAAAGCACAAGCATGTTAAATGTCTTTTCAGGTTTACACGTTTTCACTTATCAAACTCGACCGAATGTTAATTGTTGGGTCAGTAAATGCGGAACTGGACATTTACGAATTGAGTTGGACAGACGACTTTGATCGTCTTGACTTGTCGGGCAATGAAGATCAGCCGCTTCTGAAGAAGAGTGCATTGATTGGAACAGAACGATTTGAGGAAGAAGACAAACAAGGAAATGTAAGTATAGTGCGACAAATAATAATACCATGACTTTAGGAAATTATGTCGTGCAAAAGAAGAGGAGTTTTGCTCCGACATTCCAAAGGCCGTGCACTTCAGTTGGCTGCTTCCAGCGATGAGAGTTTACTTTGTTGTGTGGTTAGTTTGTTGTTAGTGCGGTGGAAACCCAATAATTTAGGGTAGTGATACAACAGTTGATGTCTTCCGGTTATACACTGATGAAGAAGCGCAAAAACGATTGAAAAAGAAGATTCACAAGTTTCGAAAGAATGCCGAGTAAGTTTTCTATTTTTAGTCAATTGTATGAAGTAAAACTTTAGGGTTGAAGATTCGAAATTTGAAGCAGACATTGCACGCGATGTTTCTCTGCTTGTTTCTCGTATTGGAGGTGTCGAGTTGAGTGCCAAAGTAAAGTGGATTGATTTGTATAGTCAAGTACGCGAAAGCAAGGGCGTTAAACAATTTCGGGTGTTTTGTTTGATTCATGAGTCGTTAATGGTTTCCATTTTAGATGTATTGTTTGCTGAAAACGAACACTGTTCAGGGTGTGTTGGTTGATGTGGATACAATAGCAAACACAATAAACAGTCAACCAGTAGTCAGTTTAGATCACGTAGGTATATTTGACTTCATCATTAGTCTTCAATTAATTTAGCGAGGTCATCGTACGGACATTCGATCTTTGAGCATCACGGCGAATGACGCAGCGTTTTTGTCTTGTTCAAGCGATTCATCGATTCTGTGGGACAGTAGAACTTTAATGCCTTTGAATCGATTTGTTGATGAGTCGGTTAAAGACGTCGTATCATCTGTATTTGTGCCCGGAGACAAACAATTTATTGTGGGAACGAAGGTAACACAAGCTACAAAATTCTTACAGTAATTGAACAACATTTCAGAGAGGATCTTTGCACATTTTTGATATTCCAACCTGTCAGTTGATCTTCTCATTAAACGATGCACATTCCGGTGCAATTTGGGAGATTCTTCCGATTTCTGACAAAGTATGTTTTCCAATCTTTGCATTCATTAATCGTCTTATTCTAGTCTGGATTCGCCACGTGTAGCGCAGATAAAACAGCAAAATTTTGGCGTTTTCAGACCATCAACAATTCTGAAGGGCCAGAAAACGATTAAAAACAAATGAACAGTTGGTTTTTAGACGACGATTATCGTTTCGTGAAGATAGTCAAATCGAATTGCCGGATGAAGCATTGTGCATGAGCATTTCACCGAACAAAAAGTTCATTGCTTTCGGATTGCTAGACAACACCGCTCGAGTTTACTATTTGAAGAGTCTGAAGTTCTTCTTGAGTCTCTACGGCCACTCGCTGCCCGTAACTTGCATTGACATTGGTCCCAACAGCGACTTGATTGCGACCGGTTCTGTGGATAAAACCGTCAAAATCTGGGGTTTGGATTTCGGCGATTGTCATCGATCTTTGTTTGCGCATGATGATGTGTAAGTGAATTGTATCATATAGTCATTGATGCTATTTTTAGTGTGACTCATGTAAAATTCAACAAAGATCTTGAAGAGCAGTTGATTTGGTCTGCTGGAAAAGATGGCAAAATCAAGCAGTGGAATGCGAAGAAATTCGATCAAATTCAAGTGCTCAACGGTCATTTTGCCGAAATTCGTGCCTTCGAAACAACTTCAGACGGAAGCACATTAGTGAGTTTGACTTTGTTGTCGTCGCTTATTATAATGATGTTGTAGATCTCCGCCTCACACGACAAATCAATTCGAATTTGGGAGCAATCCGAAGAATTAATTGTCGTTGAAGAGGAACGGGAACAGGAGCAAGAGAAAGAAGATTTTCAAAAGATCGTTGATGCTGAAGATATTGTAGGTTTAACGACACAGTTCTTCGTGACGTTGGTTTTAGGTGCCAGGCGAGAATCCAGAAAATGAAATTGGGATGGCGTCGAAGAAGAACATAAGCTCAGTGAAGGGGGCTGAATCCATTCTCGAAGCTCTGGAAATTTACCGAACGGAATCCGCTTTACAGTCCGCGGATCCTACGGTTTGTGTATTTACAATTAACTGTTGATCAAATTTATTGTTTAGCACAAATTACACCCAATGGTTGAAGCTTTTCGCAGTCTCAGTTTGCATCATTTTATTCTTGATGTCATTCATCGAGTCAATTCATCACATTTGGAAAGAAGTTTGTTGTTGATTCCATTTGACTACGTGATCGATGTGTTGAATTGTGTTTGCAAGTGTGTGGAGAAAAATTACAAGCTGGAACTGGGATCACGAATTGCAGTCTTTCTACTGAAGTGAGTGTTGTTGGCAGCAAAAGATCGAAGTAGTGATTTTAGAACGAACTTGAATCAACTTATTGGACAAAGCGAGTTACTGCCACTGTTGAAAAAATTACAAAAGATTTTGCCTAACAAAGCTAAGAATTCGTTGGTGAGTTGGCTTCTTATTAACAACAGTTTTATTTGATTCAGGTCCGAGTGAATTTCAACTTGGCTGCCTTGCGATTACACAAATTGAGTGTGGAGGAACGAGATGAAATCAAGTTGTTTAAGAACCAAGTTGCTGGAAAAAAGAAATCGAAATCAAAGAAAAGACGAAACATGGCGATTGTCAATCCAGTTGTTGTTTGATTCAATTTCGTTACTGTTGAGTTCATTTGTTGTTATTTGTTATGTTTAAGATGATATGAATTAAAGAAAAGAAATGAATTCTTATCAAAAACGAGTTGACCACAGAAGTTTATTCGCGAACTGTACACAACGTTGGTCACTTGTCGAAGGCATAGAAACTGCTCACTAAACTTCCCCACAAACGTCCAATAAAACTGGTGGGTTTTGGCGTCTTTGTTTGAACTGGAGATTGACCACGAGCAGTAACCAGTTCACGATCGTCAATCGACGATTGAGTGGTTTTCGGTTGAGAGCGAACACTAACGGCGGTTAGAATTGGTTGGGCTTTGTCACGACCCGAAAAGTATTCGTTGTTGGGGACAATGAAATCGTACTGGAAACAAATGGCCGTCGTCTTGAGTGTATGGAAACTCACTTTTTTCTTGTTCTTGTAGTCGTGTTTCAGACTGTTCAAACTCAACGAATTGATTTCACTTGGCTGTTGTTGATCGTCGTCCGCTTCACAACTCTTGTCTTTCTGATAGATGCTTTCTTTGGCAGACGAGTCATTCCAGCCGGTATAAGCCCACCAGTCGTTGTCCGATGCTTTTTTATCCGCCTTCTTAGATCGCTTATCGTACGGTCCTTTGGTTGAGAGAACGGCATCGGTGCGCGTTGAATCTTCGTCGAATTGATCCAGCCGATTCCAACTCATTTCGCTTTTGGTCGAATGCACGGGCGTAACCACAAAACCACGATCACCTTTCTTGTTGAACGCAAACTCCGATTGGACTGCCTGAGCAGGTGCAGACTCTGAAAGTTCTGCAGTGAATGATGTTAGTTAAGAAAAACTCACTTGTTTCATTACTGCTCGGACGTTTGTTGACAGTCGACTTCTCAATCGGAATTCCATTTGGATCGTTGCAATAGACAGATTGTGCGGCATTGGTCGATGGAAGTCCCATGTAGACCGACTGATTTGCGTTGTTTGAACGTTGCTTGGGAGTAGTTGGAGATGGATTGAGTAAGTAAACAGACTGAGCATCTGGTCGATCGTTTCCTTCAGTCACATTGACGTACACCGATTCTGAATACACAGTTCACCACAAGACCTTCGTATTCTGAACTCACCATTTGGCCGTTGTTGGGCTTTCGACTTGCCGGCAGCTGGATCTTTCATCGCTTGCTGACAAATAAGCAGCTAATCGTTTGGTCGTTCAAACGCCGAAATAAGCAACAAACTTTCATTCAACTTTAATCTCTGCTTATGCAAATTTATTTTCTTGAAGAAAAAATACAATTTAATTATACATGAAATTGTGATTATTAATAACGAGGTGCGGAAAAAACTGAGTTGTATGGTGGACTTGGAAGTGGTGCTTTCTTCTCTCTTGGCAATGTTGTGTATGTCTCAGCTGTTTGGTTCCAATAGAATTGGGTTTTCATGCGCAGAAAATACTTGGATAAACGTAAAATCACGAATGCCATTGGTAACGCAATGATTGAAAGAAAAATCAGTGCGAACAAGATGCCCTGAAAGCGAAATTGATTGCAATTTACGTGACGTAACACAAACCTTCAGTGGTCGTGTGTATGTTTCGCAGTTGAACTTGTTGATATCCGCTCGCTCACTTTGAAGGTCGTTGAGAAAATCCAAAAGATTGTAGGGGTCGAAGATTTCGAAGTTAGAATTCAGAAAATCTTCCATATTCTGATTTTGAGACTACAATTACACATTAGGATCTGTCGAAGTAATTGCAATATACTTGAGCTTGGACGAACGGACACAACGCGTTGTGAGCTTGTACGTATCCAAATAAGATACCGAAGAAGAAAAGCATCGTTGGAACCAAAACCAGAAGTATGAAACCACACGCAACAAGTGCACGGCCACAGCAATTCGAACTATTAGAACGATCCATTGGATGATAGAATTTCTGAGCCAAAAATTCGCGACATCCAAGAATAACGGTAATCCCCGAAACCGCAAGAAGAGAAACGAAAAGAATCGCCGTGAAAGTGAAGACGACCACTTGGATTCGAAAATCGGAATCTTTCTCCAACGGTCGAAACTCATAACCCAACTCGCGGACCAAATTGTACTGAATTGCAAGATACTCTGAATGTCATTATGAGTTTTACCTTATTCAACAAATCAGATTCCCCAATTGGAACATGATCACTGTGTCCAACCTTGGAAATGCTGTTTGATTGTAATCCGATTTTCACTGGACGGAGAGAAGTTTTCTTTAAAAAACCAATCATCTGCTCAAGTGTTTAGGACTTACGTTGATTTGTCGTACATCCACAGGTACATCTTCTGCGGGTGCAATGTTATTACGACCACCGCTCAAATTCAAAGTGCAACTGACAATAAACGCCGTACACAATGCTATTAATAACCATTGGATCCCAAAACCGCTGACAAGAGAAAAGAAAACCGAACGATTTTCCGAGTTTTTCTTAATAAGAAGATTAGGTTTGACTCCATAGTATACACAAACTTCTTGATGATTGATCTGATAGAGAACATTTAGTCCACAGCCGCCAATTTGTAGAAAACGAGCAACACAAAAGACGAGAAGCAAAATCAATGAAACAAAGAAAAGTATTCCAATCAAGGTCAGGATCGCCAAAAGTCCTGGTTGTTGAGGCAGAAGAGCACCAAAGAAGTCGGTACTCAGCAACTCCTTCTAAATCACCTTTTTAACATCCAATTACTTTGCCTTTACCTGTGTTTTGAAGATATCCAAAAGTTGTTCGACTGTTTCGATCGTAACATTGTCATCAACGAAAGTTCGTTGAACAGCTTCCAGTAAATTAATTGGCCATTCGATCATGACGAAAACTGAAAACAACGTGATTCAAATTGTTAACCGAGAAGATGTTCAGCGATAGAATAAGTAAAATCTCGCGCGTGGGCAGTCAAATGACGAGTCTTCCTATCTATCGGTTTGCTTGCGTCAGTCTTGAAGGCCGTGATGTCCGTTCATGGGGCGCGCCGCGATTTCGACAGGTCGTTGGGTTATAAACGCGCGTGAGATATTCCGATCAAAGTTACAAGAAAGATGCCGAGCCCCGTAATTTTAGGCGATTTCTTCTTTCTGACTTCCCGCATAGATGGAATTATATCTTCCGTCAAATGTGCGCGGCAAATCCACACACACAGTTTACGGGGCCCCGATTAGTTGGGCATATTCGAAGGGATTCTATCTGCGTTAATCCCATGAATGAATATTATGTTCAAAATTGATAATCAACTTGACATCTTCATAAGTCCGTCAATAAATCGTCGCATTTATTCGAATGACTATGTACAGAAAGAGAAACGAGTTTGTTGAAAAAAGTGATCAATAAACAGAATTGAGGATATCATTTGTGATGAGTAAGTTTTCATCCGGCGGATGTGAGACCCGTATGATTGGCGGAATAGTGATTGAGATGAACGGAAGAAACTAATTACCAGACTACGCATCTTTGTGCGATATTAAGCGGCGCACTTGGAGCACAACGAAATGCTCGAGCGAAAGACGGCTGATTAGAAAGAACGGCGTTGATTCGAACGGCTGCTGGAGCGTGATGATCATCCTTGAAAGCAAATCCATAAAACAATACTTCTGATTCAGAACTTACACTAAAGATTTGACGAACAGATTCTGCAGGTTTTGAATGAGAACAGTAACTCTGAAACGAATGGAAAGTTAGTTGTATTTTCAGAGCCATATTACCATTGCAAATCCAATATAGAAGAGTTGATTTGGGTCCAAATGCTCGAAACCAGGAACTGAGACGTCTTTCATACCGCTGGTGAAAAGATGACGTTGATAAGCCCGATAAGAATGTTTAATTCCTGAAGTTGTTCGCTTTCAATATTCTTCTGAAAAGCAACAATTACCTCCATTGTCGGCTTGATTTTCTCCAAGGGTTGTTACGCCATTGACGTGTAGTCCTTCGGTTCCGGGCACCTTGTATTTCGCGTACTGATCAACCATACATTTACTTCGAACAACGAATTGTTCCCTTGTTCCATCTTCCCACCAATTTCGTCTGTTACCCACTTTGTCGAATTGACTTCCTTGCGAATCGTATCCGTGAATCATTTCGTGTCTACAATATAAACAATTAGATTATTTTCACAATATACAACTTACCCAATGATTGATCCTAATGAACCATAACGCAATGCTAAACAATTTCCACTTATTCACATGTACACAAATAATAGATTACCTGCTGGAAAGCTGGGATCAGAGTCAAAGAACGGAGGTTGTAAAATTGCAGCGGGAACAGTCAGCGCATTTCGAACAAAAGTGTACGCTGCGTTGATTGTCGTTGAACTCATTGGAAACAAAGAGCGATCGACTGGTTTAAGCAAATTCAACGATGCAGTTGCTTGTCGCCATTGAGAGTGTGTTTGCACCATTTTGGCGTACGTATCATTTTGTTCCCAAATTAACTGAAATCCAAGTTCTTATTATTTTAATGTTCGATTCGAACTCACTCCTTCGTAGTGTTTGTCAAGTTCATCGTCGTTGTAAATGAAATCCGGAGCTCCAATTAATGCTTCCATGTACTGGGCTTTTTGAATTGCGTAGGATTTCGTTTTCCAATCCATCCATCGAATTCGCCATAAGCTTTTGACGAAACTGTTTTTCAACTCAAGAAACATCTGTTTGGCTAACTGGATTCCATCGCTACTGAAATAACGACGAATGTACAAAGCATCGGCCGCGTATGGTAAAGCAGCTCCAGAAATTGCAGCACATTCCTTCAATAGATAATTCAGTTTAATGCAGTCGAGAACTTACTTTCCATCGTGGTGGCTTGGCGACTGTTCCGACTGCTCGACGCATATAATCGTGTCGAACAGACCCAAATCGCTCATCAAGTTGAAGCCAATAAGCGTCAGTAAACTGAAATACAAAAAATCATAATTGTTAGTTTTCTTTCTACGCACCTTCCAAAGCATTGCGTTGGCCAAAATTCGTTTAGGTGTTTTTGCAAGCAATTCGTTCAATCCCATGAAGAAATGTGGATTCGTGATGATAACTTCTGGATCCGAATACAAATACCAATGCATTTCTTCAGGAAACACATTTGAGAAATATTTGGTCCAATTGATCTGTAAGTGTATTCGTTAATACGATAATGATTAATGCTCTTACACTTGGCAAAAAACGACGCATATCAGAGAGACGCATGGCCTTGAAATCAGTCGAGAAGTTTCCTTGTCCTTTGATTGTTGGTGCATTTATGCTTATCTGTGCAAATTTCGCTTCGAATTGAAGAATATCGTTTGCGTCTTTCGAAATCTCGTCAACAGTTCGATTCGAATGCGCATCACGAGCCACAATCATAATGACCTTTTTCATGTATTGCCTAAACAAATACTCGTCTTTATTATCATTGTATAGTTTTTACTTACTCATAAGCATGAAGCTGCGTTCCAAAACGTTGTGGATCCAAGTAGAACTGCGGAATCGACATTCCCAACGATCCACGATCGAAATGAATTAGTTGACGAGACACGTTGTTCAGATCAACATTTCCATAAGCAGCAAAAAACACGTCCAGAGCTCGAATGTTGGCGATTCTAATCAGCTCTTCTGTAAGATCGAAATCTTCTTCTTTCCAACGATCTCCGTGAATCATGGGCCAATAGCCGATTCTCTGTAATACAAAAATGATTACCGAGTACTGTGTTCGAATATACCTCCAAGTTCTCTAATAACTCATCCGTTTTGATGTCATTAAGAACCTCGGTGTTCATGCACGCACTATAGAATTGTTTCAACTTTTTGATTGCTGTTGAATTCGTTTGAATGTCCTCGTCGTAAAGAGCTAAAAAGTGTCGATTAATGTCACTTTCGTGCAAAACATCAGTAAGTTTTCGAATCACATAAAACTACTAGTTGATCAGCGAATCTTACAAAGTAATCATTGAGCTTTTAGTTAAAATGAATTTCAAAAATCATTCTCATTACTGCGACACCCGTCACTCGACTAATCTGTTCGACAATTAGGTGAGCAATAATGAAAAGAAGAAGATCGTTTTTGCAATGACAATCGTGATCGATTGCCGTCTATTTCGGCCGTCTTTCTCACCTTTGATTTCTCGATTGACGCTTTCGCTCAACTTCGTGTACCGATCGTAATAAGAACGATCTTTGGGAATCGGGTTTTTTGCAATCCAACCGCCGCAGGCCTAAACATTGGCGATTATTTTCAAAACCAGATATCGAGGTTACGTATTGAAAAAAGTCAGTACATGGATCCACAGACTCATTCAACGACTCTTGTAGTATTTCGCTAGCCTTCCATACTCCCGGTGTGTAAGCCAACGAGCCGTTCAATACGACAAGTAAGACAAGAAAACTTATTGATGACATCGTGTAAATTCGCAGGTTTGGTCTTAGCATTCTGAAAAGAAACACGAACTGTAATCGTCGAGTTCAATCTAAGTGGTAGAATAAAGAGAACACGTGAGCACGTTGCTTAGCACTTCGTTGAGACCCCGATTGTTTTAAGTAGGAACCTAAAACACCGTTCGCTAATGAACCGAATTAAGAATGGCGCCATTCCGTCGACAAGGTCTTAAATTGGAACGGGGCGGGTGCGCGAAGCGAAGCGAAATCGATTGTTCACGAGCGTCTTCAAAATCAAACATCATCGTCATAATTTTGACGCGGAGGATTCGAGAAGTGCGCCAATCAAAAACATCCGCGTTGTCAGTTCAGTGGGTTTGATCAGCAAACTGATCGACGCTAACCGTGTCATAACAAATGTTTCCGTGATCATTGAAGTGTTGTTCGATTGCTCGCAAAGTAAAAAATGTTTTCGTATTACAACGGGCGTCTGTTTTTCTTGTACACAATTTTCTTTGTTGTTGAAAACTTTTACTGATTGGTCTTGAAGCACAATGACAGGTCGAGGTGCGGTCATATAGACGAAATTGGTAATTAATTACCTACAGAATTGAGTGCATCAAAGGTACAGGTATTACGGTCAATAACGAAATAACAAAGATTGAACAATATAATGAAATTGTTTCTATGCTTCATTCGAATACAAGTTTCTGAAGTCGATATCCTTAACATTCAAAGTCCATAACTCATCCAGTTGTCGGTCTATCTTCGCAATCCGCTCGATCACGTAGTTTCGGTTTATCTTTGATCATTGATTTTGTTATTAATATGATGAAATTGGACACAGTGATCATTGAAACCAATTAGTGTCAATTGCTGGAACTTTACAAATGTTTGCTTCGAACAAGAGTTTAAAGATGATTGGGGTCAGTTCTCGTGCACTGCTGGTCATCATTTTAACTTCATTTCACTGAAAGACAATCCCCCACGACAGTTCGCAAAAGCGCGAAGAAGCAACAGTCGAAGATTCTGTGCGACGAACGAGGAAATTCACACGAAAAGCAACAAATCGCCGCGCGCAACTTTCGCAACAACAATTTAGACACCCGACGATGTGGACAGTTTGGACCATTAGGATCCGATCGGAGGTCTTCGGTTCGAATCGGTCAACGCCCTCCACTTGGCCTTCACGATTGATCACGCCCTTTTTGCTTCGTATCTTCTTGGCCATAGGTCGATTGCGTTTGAAATGCCAATAAACTCAAATTGCCTGAACGTCTAGTTGTTTCCAATGGCAAAGCCACGACCGTCCGAAACTTCGGCTTCGTATGTCGATCATCTGAAGTTCAATACTGCCCAACGACCCGATGCAACTGGAACAGATGAAACTCCATCGTAAGAAAACATTTAATTGTAGAAACGAAAGAATTTAGAATCGCAAATACCCAGCGTAATTGGGATATTTTCCGGTTGTTACCATTGAAACCTGATAATGTTGGAAATGGTAGGTGATCGTACAAGTGTTATGCGAAACTTACGATTTCAGGATTTTGGTTGGAAATCAGTTTACAAATATTGAAACTATCGACGTTCTTTTTATTATTTGCACTAACACTTGTAAGTGCGCTTGTTGCTAAAAGTAGCTTTTTGTTGATGACATCGGGAATCGGATATGCGGGAAGAAACATCACGATATGTGCTGATAAAATTCCTGGTTTGTTAGTTCAAATTCATACAAATAACCTTTTCAATTGTAGAGTCTCAATCGAATGACGTTTATATCTCGAGTAATTTGGCCGCCAAATGGGCTTGGGCAGCACTGTTGTCTTTGTGTGCTCCGGAGTTACTGTGCTTTGTACGTTGTTTTCATCGTACGATGTTTCGGAACGTTAAAAGACCAACGTTCTTGCAGTTTTTAGTCGTAAGTCATGAGTATGATTGAGAGCGTGCAAATGGAATTAAGGTTCTAATTATCGAGACACTTCATGGATTCGGAATTGGAGCTCTAGTTTTTGGCGTATTTCCACGTTTTCCATCGGCCACATGTGAGACAAATTGAGAGAAATTACAATCAAACGTTTAGCTGCAATGTTGGGAAACGCGGTTTGTTTAATTCCCGCGATTTTTGGGGCGTTAAGTCGAAGACCTAATCGTTGGTTCGTTGTTCTGATGGTTATTGATCTATGCGCAATAGCCGCTCAATCGAGTTCCTATTGGTTTTGGCCAGTAAGTTTTCGACGACAATTCAAATGTTTTCACTGTTTAGGCGGTTGTTCCGTCGATCAGATCAAACATCGTTGCAATCTGCGGCTGCGTTCTGTTGATTTCGTGTGGTTGGTGGCAAAAGTAAAACTGATTTTTGTATTCGATAACAAAAACAATTTTAGTTTTGTTTCGCCAAAATCGTTTCTTCCGCCCGTTCGTGGATTGGCAGCGTTCAGTGGTCGTTTGGCTGAGAAACGGTCTAAAACGTAGTTTCTGTTTAAAAAAACTATACGATAACTGAACACATGATTTCAGCTATGTGTTGGTGTCGCTGTGGAAGTGTTTTCTTTACACTTTTTGCCTGTTTTTCTTCTTGACCCCAACGTATGTGTTTTTACAACGTCAACCCAACGGAAATTTAGCATCCCACTTCACGATTTGTTACAACGAAATCCGTTCGGTGAAAAGTTGATAACAATCACGGCTCGTGACCTCAATCAGAGTCAAATTACCAATTTTCTACAACGTATGCATGAATATGAAACACCTGGTAGGTCGATGACTTAATCGTGAATGACAAGTCGACTTTTTGCAGACTACCGAGTTTCCAGTCGGAAAGATGAAGAAGAAGATGAAGAAGATCAAACACCAACGAAAACATCAAAACGACCGTGGGATCCGGACAATTCGGAAAATGCGATTGATGCTGGTGACTATGAAACATCTCAATCAAACACGAAAACCGAAAAGAAGACTCAAGAATCAACAGAAAAGAGTTCGAAAAAGAAGAAGTCACGGGCAGAAGAAGAACAAGAGGCATCCAAAAAACATCGTCGATTTAAACGATCAAGACGAAGCCGTCAAACCGACGAAGAAGATGAAATTATTTCTGCATATAATGTAAAATTCGAAGACATTTTTCTTAATTAACGTCTATTTAGGTCTATGACGATTATGTTGAATTGAATCAATTCACAACTCCGTACGATGCTCTTTGGGTTGCGCTAATTCAAGTAATTTCGGTGGTCATCTGTTATCACAGTTCCAAGTTCGCGTGCAAAGTCATTTGTCGTAAACATCGTATCTTATTTGCTGAACTTTAGGTGTTGATGCAACGTACGGGATTTGCTTTACCCGTTTTTCTCGTCGTACCAGCAACCGTAATATTTCTTACTGACGCCTGTGCATCCCGAGCCGTTGATCCCTGTTTCATGAGTTCTCTTTTGTCTATGAGGTGAATATTCGCAATGGCTTTATAATTCACAAGTGTTTATTGTGTTCTTTTAGAGAAATATTTTGGGAGTGTGAAGCCCGAAGAGCACATTTTTGGAGTTGGAGTTTTTGGTTTCAACCACAGACATGGATTTGGATTGGCTGGTTACTAAGTCAAGGATGGGTCAGCATACACTTGTGGCTGCCAAAACATGAGCGACTGACACGAAGCGAAAAGTAAAGATAGGCATATTGGAACTATTTGTAGTTTTTTAGGTTGTTTGTTCACACGTGGTGTAACAGTTTTTTTGTGGATCAGAATCTCGCATTCAATCGTCGTCGTGATGATAAAGTGAAGATTCTTACGGAGGTGAGTTCAGATTTAGAAGCCTTATCACGTTTGCAGGACATTGACTTGGATACCGAAGACACTTCTGAAACCTATGAAACGATTGGAATGAGTGGAATTGTTTCCAAACCTCCGCCTTCTGTTCGTTCGGTGGCAAGCAGTCGCTTAGATTCCGGATTGATTCGTGATAGTGCGAGTGCAGCTGACGAAATCACAAAGATTTACGCATGTGCAACTCTGTGGCACGAGAGTGCATTGGTCAGTTGAGATCGAACTTCATTCTTATGCATGTTCCAGGAAATGACATGTTTGCTGAAATCGATATTTCGAATGGACGAAGATCAGTGTGCGCGTAGAAATGCTCAAAAATATCTGAAAGTTATTGATCCCGATTATTACGAGTTTGAAGCGCACATTCTTGTCGACGATGCATTCGATACCAGTGACTATGGCGAGCCACTAATCAACAAATACGTGCGTACGTTCATTGAGAAAGTTGATGATGCAGCAAGGTAGAAATACGTTCAGGAATTTCAATAATGAATGTGTTTAGTGCTGTTCACAAAACTCAAATGCGTTTAAGAGTTCCGAAAAAGTTTGCAACACCATACGGTGGTCGTTTGACTTACATTCTTCCGGGACGAAACAAAATGGTTGTTCATCTGAAAGACAAAAACAAAATACGACATCGAAAACGTTGGTCACAAGTAATGTAATTTTGATTGTTCCCATAACTACGATTAACCCGTTTACTTTTAGGTATCTTTATTATATCCTTGGATTTCAACTGATGAGCAAAGTGGTGGATCAACAACGAAAAGAAACGATTACGGAAAGCACATTCATTTTGACTTTAGACGGAGATGTAGATTTCACGCCGAAATGTGTTCATTTGTTGGTCGATTTAATGAAAAAGAATCGTCGACTTGGCGCTGCGTGCGGTCGAATTCATCCACGTGGATCCGGTTAGTTGGCCTTGCGCTATACTTATTTATCTAATATTATAGGTCCTATGATATGGTAGTTTTACTAGAATATTAAAATATACGAGCTATTTTCTATCATAGGTATCAAAAGTTTGAATACGCAGTTGGTCATTGGCTACAAAAGGCAACAGAGCATATGATCGGTTGTGTACTGTGTTCGCCGGGATGCTTTTCGTTATTTCGCGCTTCGGCTTTAATGGACGACAACGTGACCAGAAGATATGCTATGAAAGTGAGTCAAATAGGAAATTTTTAAACATACAAAGTTTAGGCCGAAATCCCAGCTCACTATGTTCAATACGATCAAGGAGAAGATCGCTGGTTGTGTACGTTGTTGCTACAACGAGGTTATCGAGTCGAATATTGCGCTGCTTCTGATGCGTTGACGTTTGCACCCGAAGGATTCAGTGAATTCTTTAAGTGAGTTTTTATCTTCTATTTCAACTGTTTTCACTCTCTTTTTGTATCATGAGATTTAGCCAACGACGTCGTTGGATTTCATCGACTATATCCAATATCATTGATCTTCTGCGGGACTATAAAAACGTCGTTGCTGTTAATGAATCAATCTCCATTTGGTACATTTTCTATCAACTGGTTATGTTGATCTCATCAATTCTTGGACCTGTAAGTTCTTTTAATGTGCAATTCATTAGGACCCAAAACACTGATTAGAAGCGCTTAGCGGTAGCTTTTAAAATGTTTCGGGATATGCTACAATATGAAAGGATTCTGTGGAGAGTTTTTGTATTAGCAAAAGTTGATTAAAAAATGATTGTCTAGTGACTTCTGCCTTATGATTAGCGATCGTTTGCAAATGATGACTGACGGTCTTTTGTTTTGTTATCAGATGCTATAATATTCGAACATTTTAGGGTACCATCTTTCTGATGATTGTTGGAGCGATTTCTATCAGTTTTGAAGTGGACACCAAAATCTCCTTGGCAATCGTGACGATTCCAGTTGTATTGTTTTGTGTCGTTTGTTTAGTTGGAACGCCGGAGAAGCAGGTGACGAAACGGTTGATGTTGTTCGTTAATAGGTATTGTTTAAGATTATTTTTGCCGAAGTCATTAGTGCGATATTTGCAATGCTTATGACCGCCGTGATTGTTGGAACGATGCTTCAAATTCAGAAAGACGGAATCACTTCACCGCATTCAATATTTTTGATTACCGTAACGACCAGTTTTACAGTTTCAGCGGTCTTACATCCACTTGAGTTTACGTGCATATTGCCCGCTTTGTTGTACTTCTTGGCAATTCCGTGCATGTAAACTTCGATGTTTATAGTTGGGGTTAAACATTTGTTTCGTTTAGGTACATGCTGCTGCCAATTTATTCGATATGTAATTTGAACAGTGTATCCTGGGGCACACGCGAAAGTCCTACTCGTAAGTAAACGTTCGTTTAATTACAATGCTACGGTTTTTCAGTTCGACACGATGAACACAAAGACAAAGCAATTCGCTTGGATTTGATTGAAGGCGGTTTGGGATCTCAAGCTGATGGTGAAATTTCATTTGGCTGCGGAAACGCCTGTCGATTTATGTGCTGTTTGAGACCAGATCCCGTCGAATCATCACCGCAAATTTGGCGATTGAACGAAGGAATAAAAGATATTTCGAGGAAATTGGATCAACTCGAACGACGTCACGTTCACGATGAGAATCGTCGGAATTCTACGCGTACAAACGCCGATGCAGAAATATGGCCAGACGGCGAAGAAGAAGAACTAGACGACGACATGGATATGAAGCGACAATCACAGGCGGCTATGAGGAATCGCAAATGGAAAAATCTACGTAGTGAAGCATGGCTTAACGACAAACAATTGAAGCGGTTTGTACGATTTGTACGATCAACATATTCTTTGGTTTTGTAGAGCAGAACGTGATCATTTGGACGGCGATGAAGAGCAGTTTTGGGTCGAAGTCATCGATGAGTATTTGCAGCCGATTGCAATGGATACAAAAGCTCAAGAAGAAATACGCGTTGGATTAACGGAATTGAGAAACAAAACATGCGCTGTCTTCTTTATGATCAACATTGTTTTCATAATCGTCGTACTTGTGCTTCAAATGCAAAAAGATTGTTTGCACATCGAATGGCCATTTGGTCCAAAGTTCAATCATACGGTGGTTCCATGTAACTCCGATAAGAAAGAACATATTTGGGTTATGTCAAGACTTCAATTGGAACCGATCGGTCTTCTGTTTCTTGTTTTTTATATGTCAATTTTGATTATTCAAGTGAGTAACCAACCTTATTTTAGAAACTAATTGTTCTTTTTATAGTTCGTTGCAATGTTGTTGCATCGTTTCAGTACTTTAGAGCACATAATCGCTTCGACGGAACTTTTCTTCGCAAAGAGCAACACGGACAAAGGTATTAAGCCGGAACTGGTTGTTCAAAATGCGGTTGAGATTGCGCGCGAACTTCAAGCGATTCGCGGTATCGATGAAGTCGAAGATGATGTGATTGTAGGTTTGCAATGCAAAGCGTTTGCATCTCTTGTATTTCAGAAAGAAAAAGCGATTAGTCGACGAAAGGTTGTTCGTGCTTTGGAATCCTCACGTAAATCGATGAGCAAAAAACGAACAGAAACTTTGGATGCTGCATTTAAACGTCGTTTCGATAACATAGCAGCAATGAACGAAGATGGTGAAGGAGATTTTGGAACTCTGGGATTACAATTACGCGACAAACGACTGACACTACAGAAAGGTAGTCGACAGAACTTCGCATTCGGTGGAACTATTGATCGTCGCGTTCATCCATAAACAAAATGTTTATTCGAATATGTTCATACGAGTAATCAAACACGTTTTTGTGCAATATCAGAATATAAACCAAATGGAACTATACAATAGCACCTTGTTCAATGTATTGTCGAATTTCTTCGTCCATTTCTTCGGCTTCTTCGTTCAGAGTCACGGACACTTCTAATAGTCGAGAAATATGGGCGTCAAAATCGAATTTGATTTGCAATCGTTCTTCAATGAACTGTTCCAATTTCTCGATGATACCTTTAGTCCATTTCTTATTGTTCTTCAACGGAGCTCGTTTAGAAACTTTCGACGTGATCTGTTTCTCTGAAACAAACAATTAAATTAAAGCTTCAAATGAAAGCAACTTACTGATCTGTTCGCTCCAATCCTCAACTTCAATCTGTTCCACTTCCTTTTGAAATTGTCTTAAAATTGCTTTAGATTCGGCAGAAATCATTTGGTCGGCTTCCAGAGAGTGGTAAAACGCGAGCCAACTTGATTTGTTCCCATTCTCCCATTTCTCTTTAGCTCTAAAGTTGATCAATTTTATTCGATCAGTAACTACTAACCTACGATTTCATTTTTTTCGACCACCATTCTTCGTTCTGTAGTTGGACATAGCAATCGAGAATTGGATTCTTAAGAACTGAACCGTTTTGCGACTCTTCGATTCTCTTCGTAAAATGAGCAAAAACAATCAGTGCATCAAAATAGCCAGCGAAATCAAAATCTGAATCCAGTTTGACAATCGCGTTTTTCCATTTCGATTCGTTTTCTTGAAACTCAGCAATCACTCGCCCAATCAGGTTCTCAACACTAATGAATGACAACTGGTGATATACGAATTGACGACACACAAAGTTGAGCACCTTGGGAGCAAACATCAATTTCTTTTCTGTTCCATAATAGCGAATCAAGCTCAGTAGAACATTGCTCAACGTTGGCACCACTTCTCCGAACGACAGACACGTGGACTTCAATCGGTAAGAGAGTCCCGGTGGAAGTTGAAAATAGTCGGACTCGTTGCAGTAAATCAAAACAATAGCCGGAAATTGTCTAAATTAAAACTTCAATAACAAATATAACGCTCAGAACTTACTCGTCCAAAAGCAATTCAAGAAGAGAAAGAAGAAATTTCTTTGAAGTATTCCAAACAACGTGAATCAAACAACACGGTGACATCTAAAGAATCAGAAACTTATGAGACATAATGTTAACAAACAACTCACACAACCGTCGTCTATCATATCGTCGTCCATTTCTTCGTTGTTCTGAACGTTTTTCGTCGATTTTTTCACTTCTTCCACAAAAACCGACGCTGCTTCTTTGCGATTACCAGCGAAATAGTACTTCAATCCGATCAATTGGCATGTACGTTGCAGTTGATGTCGAGTGTCGACAACACATCCTCGAAGTTGCAGAAAAATTGGACCTTAAAATAAACGTGCGAACAATTTGAAAACGAAGACTAACCTTGTGGACAGCGAATCGAAGCTAAGGACTTGTGCAGTTCTGAACATAAGTGAACTTCTTCGTTGATACACCTTTGCATGAAACTACGAAACTCGGCAACTTCATCAGTTTGATCCTTCACTTTCGATCGTTCCCATTTGACCGCAGGAATCGTCTTCTTCTTTCTTGGAGACGCCAATTTCCTCGAAGATTTGTTTGGCAAATTCTCCTTGTCATCCAGCGCTTTATCCTGACTACGTGTTCTCACCATAATGTAATGCAAAATAATGGAAATGTACAACCGAAACTTAGAGAAAAATTAATTCGAGAGAGAAGTTTGTGGCGCCTTTTACTGATCGTGCTGAGACCTTGGATTCACTTGTCATTTTGGTCACGAACACTAACGATGCTACGTGAGTATCGTTGAACGCTTTCGAATTATGCAAAATCACGTGTTTATTGCTTTTTGGTTTGCATTCAAGTTTACGGCAAATTGGACGGTTGTTTTCTTCGCCGCCATCTGACCAAACAAAATGACCGATGTGGTTCATCTACTCAACATTTTTCAACTCCTAAGCTTCTTTCTGGTGTTGTTATTTAGCTGCGCAAAAAAGAAGGTAGCTGATGCTCGTTGCTATTAATTGTTTTGCTTTTTCGAATTCACCACCTGCCGTTTCTCCCGCTCCGTTTCCAGCAACCAAGCCAACGGTCATTATGACACAAAGTACAGCAATTCCGACGGCCAACATTCAAGCAACAAAACCAACTGTTGCTGTCAATAGCGCTCGTGCCAAAGACAAGTCAACTGAAGAAGTGAAGAACGAAAAGAACGACGCCGATAAGAAGCTCGAACCGGCGAAACAGTCGAAGACAGTTCCAAAAGTATTGACAGGAAAAAAAGAACCGGTGAGTAGTCCAGTTGATCACAAGCTGCCAATTCAAACTCCTAGTTTGCACCGGCCAAAGAACGTATCTTGACGTTAGAACATCAGAAAACGATTGAGCAAAATGAAGAGAACAAAAAAGGTGCATTGATTTCGAATCCGATTGTTACGAACGTTACAGAACCGGTTTGTGTCATTTGTTTCGTTTTAGAATTCCGTTTTTAAGTTTCCATCAGTTTCGAAACAACTGAGCAAAAAAGAGGAAGGGATGGAAAAAACCCAAGAATCGATTGCTTTCGAAAATACTCAAAAGGAAACTTGATTTGTCGTTTGACCCAACAATAAATCTGTTCATACGATTCAACTTCCAAGCTTATTATAACTATTTGTAAACAAAAAAACAACAATAAACAAAACAGACAACATAACAATCGATCATTATAAGACACGGTCATTATCCTAAAGCACACAAATGTTAATGGGTTGTCTACTACGATTTACCGATTCGTTAGATTCCAAGTCGTCATCTTCTATTGCTTCTAAGTCTTCATCGTAATCCTGTTCTTCGCGGTCTTCATCTGATGAGCGTGAATTGGGACCTATAATTATTCAGCATTACGTTACTATGATTTATAACTCACTTGAAGCTGTTGAGTCGACATGAACTCCGTAAAACAAAGTGCCCACTAAGTAGTAATATCGGGATTCTGTGTGGCAGTTAAGGTATTTTGTAAACTTTACAACATTTCGTTCTCGGAACACAATTTGAAGAGCGTTTGCTTTCGGATATACACGTAGTATCTAAGAACAAAATGTTAGTGAATGAGAACTCGATCCGTATGATAAAAAGAGCAAATGATTACCTCAGAAGATTGTGGCTCAGCTTCATCGTTTCCAGTCTCAGTGCCAACGTAACTGGTGAATCCGTGAGCTTTTTTTGGCCATTTGTTGAAATGTCCTAAACATAGCGAAACGTCCAAACAGTATCCGTTCAGTTCTGCTCTGGCGGCCATCTGATCGTCCGTCATCGTATAGGAACCGTGTTTAAACCGGTAAACAAACGGAACCAACTCGACATCTGAAATGCTTACAAAAATCAAGATGTTGAGAGTAATCGTTTACCTGCTTTTGACGAACCGGCGATCTCATTTTGCGTTTTGGCAGATGTAGTTGGCTCTTTGCAAACTTCTGTATCCAATCTGATTCGTTTGACGTCTGAAAGTTTGCGTTTATTTTCTTCTTTTGCAATCAAATTACTCGGTTGTGTTGTTGATGAGTTGTCAAGGGTAGATTGATCTTCAGAAAGCTGTAGTCCTGTCCATTTAGTTAAATAACTGGTCATCATCTCAGAGCGAAACATTTCCAACAATGTGCTCAGATTACTGCCGGGAGTTAACATCGATTCGTCTAATTTCGCCACATTTCTAAACATTAAACATAAACATACAGTTTGTAGGTCATGATTACCGTTGGTCTGGAGGTCCTAAATCGTTGAAATGGGCGTTATCAAGTTCATCCAGGACCAAGTTGTACTTATCATCAGTGAGAAAGTCGGGAAAAGAGATCTCCGAAGTCGATTCAAAAGTTCGTTTGATCTTCTTGATTTCTGTCGTATTAAGAAAACGTTGATTGAACCATTCATTCGCTGTTTTCATCTAAAAAATGTCTTATAACCTAGGAAACAACGGTGCCTTACACTAATCGTATTCAATAAACGAATGCGTTCAGCTTCTGGTTCTGGTAACGGTGGGGCGGCAGCTTTCGCATCATCGGCATGAAACCATCCATTTAGACTTAAACGCGAATAGCTTGTATCCAAAACTTCTTCCACCGAATGCCATGTGTTCGTGGTAACGGGGAAAAAAACGAACGTGTTGTAGATGGGCTGCAATCGTTTCGTCACTTCGATCGGTCGGTTGATATTGGAATTTGAGTTGAAGAGTGCCAACTCACCACCAAACTTCTAAACAATTGGGTTAATACACATACGTTTTTAAACTATACCTCTTCCCAATCTTTCGAAAGGTAGAGGACAAACGCAACTTTGCGAGTGTCCAAAGAGTCATCGTGAGGTAGCAAGTAATCACCTTGTTTGTACAAACTGCCGGTTAACGCGACCTTCTCGTTCAACGCAAACCCGGTGACTTTTTGAATGAATTCACGAACAGTTGTACGCATGAAGTTGTGAAAGGATTTCAGGGTTGGAAATTTCTGATCGTCCAAATTGGCCACATCGGTAGTTTGCTGAATGGAGTGCAGATCGTTGTTTTGCTCGACGAACTTTGAAGAAGCCAATTCAATTTTCAAATTTTCCATGACTTCACTTTTCTTGTCCGAGACAATAAATTCGTTCAACGAGAAGTGAGGAAATGGATGCGAATTAGGGGTCTCTCCTGAAACGTAATTACAAATGAAGGCAAATCAAATCTTACAAACCATTGAGTGTGCTTTGAACGAAGTTCTTAAACTCGTCGCGCCGGTACTTCTCGTTGATAACAAATCCATTCGGATTTGTCGGTTTGTCAACCGAATTCGATGCTGATTTTTCCATCGCCTGAAAACATTGGAACTTACAGAGATCAATCACGATCAGTCATATTTACATAAACGAAAAAAGAAAGACACAATTAAAGTTCTCATTCTACTTTCGAGATTTTAGCTCATAACTACGCTCTTCGCACTATTTTTAAGGTCGTCGGACACTTTTTACGCTTCGTAGAGACTTTTTATTAGCGACACTGTTTGAAAGATCGATTTTTGTTAAATGAAGCGTTGTGCAAAGGTCTGTTAAAACGGCGGAGCAACGGCCTCGAGGCGAAAAAAGACTCTCGGTCACTCGTACCAACCAACTGACCGACGACTATCTTCCGGCTGAGCTCTCGAATGGACATTGTCGACGTTCTGGGCGTTTTGTGCGTGTCAGTACTTTGCTAAGAGCGAACGTTCCACCAATGTGAGTTGTCTTTTTCAAAACCCTTCGTCTCGCGGCTTCTATTTTGCACTCAACTGCGGCTAACAAAAACTGCAATTTCGTTTGCACTTTTCGTTTGTTTATTTTTAACGCCGTTAGCTCAAAGATACAAATTCAATCGCGATATGTTCGCTCAACTGATTTGCTCGAACGGGACGCACGTTCCAAAAACAGAAGTTTATGTCTTTTTGTTTGCTTTGTGATCGAAAATCAAATTTATTGGTTTTTGATTTGTTAGAGAATACACACGGGTTCCATTGAGTTGACCGGTTATTACACGCGTTGCAACTCGGGAGTTTGACTTAAAAGCCGATTGCCTTTCTGTTATCACGTTTATGCAAAAACCTTTTAATCGCCTTGTTTTATGCGTACGTTTACCCGATGGTGGTATTCATCGCTTGAAAATTACCTACTGACAGTAACAGACCAAATGGAAGTTTGTGCATCGGGGGTCTTCGTTAAATTTGAAGACTTGCTTTTTGGAGGTACTCTTCTGATTTCAAAGGTCACCTTCTCAAATTGCATGATTGCGGAACAACTACGATCAGTTGAACACTCCAGAAAACAGTTGTTTTTTCGTTAACTGACAATCAGCTGGTTCGTTTTAGTCGGTTCAGAAATTTCCTCGCAGTGGGCGGCATACGAACTTAATGTTTGCTTTATTAGTGTAATTGAAAATGCGACCAGCGATTGCATCATCTTCGCTTTATAATTGTCGGTGTCTCGTATTTTTCCAACATTTTCGTAGTAAACCATCAAAAACATTTCAAGTTTCGTCTAATTTTCACCCTCCACTTCTTCCAATGAGTGACCAATTGTTACCGCTGAGAGGTCGTTTGCACTTTCTATTAGCGGGGGTTTTCATTTTACCGTTTGGATTTTAGGTGAACGGGTTGTTCAGAGTAGTTCGCAAGATCGCCTTCCAGAACTTCGAACGGCAATGCGCACGATTCTTATTCTCGCACTTTTCGTTGGAATCGGCATTTTCGAGACAAGTGGACGCGAACACGGTCAAACGATTCTTTTAGCGAATCCCGACTCAATTCACATTCTGCTGGGTGAGGAGGCGACTATCGATTACATCTACAAGTAAGCAACCTTTCGGACTATTTTTTATTATGGTTTTAGACAAACTCTCAACGGCTCACTTACTGTAAATCTGAACACGTCCAGCGAATTGTCTCTCGATGTCAACCACTTGGCTTTCAACAACACTCGAAAACAACAAAAAATTAAAGTTAAAGGGGTTGCTGTCACCGGACGCTCTTTTGTTGATGTCAAAGATTGCGCTGACAAAACCTGTCCGTTCAAGTAGGTGCTTTTACGAGTTGGTTTTCATTCTCGTTGTAGTTCTCAAGATGTGTATGTTACGGTCACAGTTTCTCACTCTGTTATAATCAAGTACTTGATCGATGTCGTCGGTTGGATTTATTTTACTGCTTGGACTATATCATTTTGGCCGCAGATTATTTTGAACTTTCAACGTCGAAGTGTTGTGGGATTGAATTTCGATTTCATTGTTTTGAATATTTTGGGTTTTACGTGCTACTCAATTTACAACGTCTTTCTCTACTTTCTTCCAAACGTTCAGGTAACAAGATGAGTACAATCAACATGAGTATACAAGTTACAGGATGAGTATTTCCATGAGTTTCCACGTGGCTCAATTCCCGTTACGATTCCCGATCTTGCATTCGCTCTGCATGCTGTTTTTGCTTCGCTTCTTACAGGCATACAGTGTTTGATTTACGAGGTAAGTGATTGGTGAACGATCGTTTTAAAAGGTTTTAGCGTGCCAATCAACGTATCTCGTATACGTGTATTGGATGGACTGTTGTTTTGCTTCTCTTTGCTTTCGGTTCACTGATTGCAGCTTGGGCACATGCGTTGAATTGGTTTGGTTTCATCACTTATCTATCGTATGTTAAAATGGCCGTTTCCTTGAGCAAGTACACACCGCAAGCAATAACGAACTTTCGACGCAGATCAACAGTTGGCTGGTCAATCGGAAATGTGCTTTTAGATTTCACCGGTGGCTGGTAAATTTAATTTGATTGTACGTAGCGAAAGTTTGTTTAGTTTCTCGATTCTTCAAATGGTTCTGATTGGCAGCAATACGAACGATTGGAGTGGTTTTGCTGGGTAACATTGATTTGTTTATCGTTTACAGTCTTAGAGTTTTAGAAATCCAGTGAAATTTGGTCTTGGCTTAGTGTCGATAATCTTCGACATTCTTTTCATGGTATAAGCCTTGTAAGCGACTTTGATTAATCGATTGAATTCAGGTCCAACATTTCATTCTTTATCGACACACAGACGTACGTTGTTTGCTGAATTACAATTGGCTTATATTCACTTTTTAGAGTTACGAGATTCGAACGAACGACGACAATACAGACGAATCAATTCGTACCTCAACTAGTCCGGTTCGTGACTCCACACCCACAGACGATCTCCTGAACGATACCCGTTTAACTTCCACTCATTAACCGAATGTATTGTACATAAGAGAATTCTATCGTTACTTTTACGTGTATTATCGTTGTTAAGAAGAAATAAATAGTTGGAGACATCTTTCAGTCGTCTTAAATCAAAACGATGATAAAAATCTCGTTAGTTTTCGTTATCAACTTCACCAATTCGTCCATTATACGAGAACAAATGGAATAGTGCGTAGCACGTGCGTCCGACTTGGTATTCGCTGCGGGTTCATCGGTCGAATTGAATGTCGTTTTTTTAGTGTTGTGTGGTTAACTTTATATTTTGATTGTCGACCTCAGTGTTTACATCTTCAGTCTTCGAATATGTCCAAACGTAAAGTTCTTCTCATGGGCAAATCTGGTGCCGGAAAAACGTCTATGCGGTCGATTATTTTTGCCAATTACATCGCTCGAGATTGCAGTCGTCTGGGACCAACCATGGAAGTTGAACATGCTCACGTCAAGTTGGTTTCATGATCTCAATTGTTCGTAAGAAGTGTCTTTAGGTTTCTCGGCAACATGGTTCTTCATTTGTGGGATTGCGGTGGACAAGAGACGTTCATGGAAAGTGAGAGATTTCAATTATTTTCCCTTACATTTGAATGTTTCAGATTATATGACCGCACAGAAAGATCAAATTTTCAAGAACGTTCAGGTGAGTCGTTTAAGTCGCTTTAAAAGTTCTTTGAAGTTTAGGTCCTGATTTACGTATTCGATGTGGAGAGTCGGGAAGTGGATAAAGACTATCGCAATTACCAGTCATGTTTGGAAGCGCTAATACAAAACTCACCGACGGCCAAAGTATTCTGTCTCGTGCACAAGATGGATTTGATTCCCGAAGAGAGTCGAGAAAAAGTGTTCAACGACAAGAGAAAAGACATCATACAAATATCCGACTCCGTGAGTACTCGACATCGAAGTGAAATCGCATTAGAATGTTATCGTTCGTCGATCTGGGATGAGAGTCTTTACAAGGTGCGTCGAGTGAAGAACGTTGTTTGCTGCGTATTAAACGAGATAACTTTGGATTCGAAAATTTCAACAGCAATTGAAATGCAAAAACAACCACTAATTTTCATTTCATTTGTAGGCATGGTCGAGCGTTATTCACGAACTAATTGGTTCGTTTTGATGTTAGTTGTTTTTCGTGAGTTCCTTTTTGCAGGCAACATAAAAACAATGGAGGCAAAACTGAAACAATTTGCGGAGATCATGGATGCTTACGAGGTGGCTATTTGGAGAGTATTTGCGGCAAAATGATCTCGACTTTAGGTCCTACTGTTCGAAAAAGCGACATTTTTGGTGATTGCGGAAACACAACGCGGAAGTCACGACGACATTCATAGATTCGAGAAAGTGTCCAACATCATCAAACAATTCAAATTGTCCTGCAGGTTTCGCTGCTCATCCCAACTTCTTTTGAACTTTCGTTTTCAGTCGAATGGGTTCGCAGTTCGAGAGCATTGAAATCCGAAATACTAACTACTCGGTTTTCATCGACACCTTCACGAACAACACGTACATTATGGTCATTTTGCCGGACGGTAATGTCTCTTCGACCGCGACGATCATGAACATTCGAAACGCCCGAAAACATTTCGAGAAGCTCGACAGTACGAGATGATATGTTTTTCGTTTGGTTCCTCTCATTAATTTTCATTTTCCATTGCTCAATTTTCAGGACAAAAGAAACGAAGATTTTTATTTTCTGTAAATATGATCTTTGCTAATAAATAAACGCTTCTGTTTGTTTAGTAGGAAAAGGAATTTGATCGGTCGGTTGGACAATTCACGCGAATACCTCAACTTTCAAAACTTTTGGTTTAAAGTTTTCATTTGCAGTTTCGCTCAATGTTTTGGGTCAATGGTTGTGGGCTATCGAGATTGTCGGCATAACGAACGAGAAGATGAATGGTGCAAAACCGTTGGAGGTTCATTGGAATGGTTCCTTTCGATTTTACTTTTCCTTTCCCATTTACATCACTCAGTTGAACACTCAAATTCACCGCTCAATCTTCACGACTTTCTTCCATCAACGATAACTGAGATAGCGACTGATGTGGTGCAAAATTGTCAATACGTGGTTCTAGTTGGGACGCTGGCAAATCGGATCTACGCTCACAGTCCGGTATGATTGAAAGAACTTATCCGAAGCTAAACGGCAATTTCAGAAACATGTCAAAAGCTCACGATTTCCGGTGATTGTCGTTTGGTTGTTGTTTCTGTTCACTTGTTTAATCGATGGATCTGTTTCCGAACATACGATCTTTTATCGTTTGTTTATTTCCGGTCTCACACTTCTTTCGCTTATTTACAATCAAACCCGGTCGAACTATGTGGAAATCAGTGATCAAAATGAAACCTCATCAACACAACCCGATGGTTCTGCTCAATTCACTGATTTCAATTACAATCACGCTCGTTTCCCAAAACTATCGTCTATGATGCCGACCGAGTCCAACAAAACCGATTATGCTGATTGGTTGGACGATGATTTGGACGAACCACAATTGGCGGAATTCGGTGCCGAAAAGAAACGAATACGTGAACTCACTCCATTCTCCGAACTTAGCGTTCGTTTAAATAGTTTGAATTTGAGGAGAACGAAGCCGCTTGTCGACATCTTTGCAACGGATACATCAACCAATCAACCGAGTAGTATGTTATCAGTGGCCGCACTCCAACCGTCTCAGATATCAAACAAACCATTCGCATCGAAACGTCAGTCTTCCAACTTTGTGGTCAGTTTCAGCCTTTTGAATTAACAATTAGAATTTTTTTTAAAGAACAATATTGATTTACGTGTCGACAAACCAAAATGGCCGCGTAATTTCTTTTCAACGTCTTTCATCGCTTCTTCAACTCCTGTCGACTGCTCACCGAATACAAGCGATCATCAACTTCGATTCCGTGCTGATCGACCCACAATCAAACTTTCACCGACCGCTGTTGCCCAGTCATTTCGCAGTCTGCCTCGTCCAACTGCTAATAAATCTCGTTATAGTTTATGTCGTAACCTAGTGTTTTGTTCTTTGACTGTTATTATCATTTCTATTGTTATTGTTGCTTTCCAAACTATCCGATCGATAGCCAAAGTCGATGAATAAACGACAATGTAATGGCCAGAAGTTTGTTGTTTCGAAAGAGATCGTAATCGCAAATTACACGTATTTGAGCTAATAAACCAAGAGAACTAAGGCGGCTGTAAATATTGAAATGATGTTTCCAACGATCTTCACGTTTCCATTCGAACACTCAGTTTCTTTGCTCTAAGTATGTAACATCTATTGTTTCCATTGAAACTGCAACATACCTTGAGCTCATCAACAGAATACAATAGTGGAAGTTGTAATCGTGGACGTCTTTTGATCAGAGTGCAATCCGCCACTGAAATCAAGAGGTTGTGGTTGTTAAGATTGTACAAGTTACCTCTCGTTGGTTTGAAATTGATTTGCTTTTTAGGCGTGAATTGTGTTTGTACGGTTTTCGTTTTTGTTTTCTTGCAACCGCCTTCAAGAATCATTAGACTAAGAAGACGATCGGTACCAGGAATTATGGTCACTGTTCTATAAATCAAATAACCGGTTCTTTCTGAACAAACTTATAGTTTACCTGTGACAATCCGATTTGACCGGTAATTTGTTGGTTGTCGACTTTGTGACGGCAATTCGATACGAATCATAAGCCAAAACACAACGCTCCACTGTAGCCGAGAGTTTAAACTGACAGTCACCGTCTGTATTGTAAAAAACTTTGCTTTCAGTAAGTGTAAAAGAGAATGAAAAGATATCCAGGCTAAAACGTAGGATAAGAATGTTGTAACCTTGTTGTAAACTCACGTAAACCATGAGAACGATGTTGTAAGAAGTTTCTTGAGCATTTCAAAAATGGACATTGATCGAGGTGAATGGCTAATTGGATTAGCTGGAACTTGAGCATATCGAGTGGGTAGTGAGCAAGTGGCTTGATAGTCTATGGTTGCAAATCTTCTAAAAACCATACATGCAATTAGTTTTACGCTAAGTTTTTACCGTTTTATGACACTCATATTCAGCAACTTTTCGAACAGCATCGGCTCTTTTTGAGACAAATGAGATGGTGGGCTTTTGTCCGATGATGCAATAACAAACAGGTCGGCACTTAAGAGATAGCAATCTATTGTCGACTGAAAGCTTAATGTAAATGAGTAATTAGTGTGTAATTCTTACCGAACCGCAAATTTTTTCTCTTGTCGCTTTTTCGATTGAACTCCAAAGCCAATTTGCATACTCGGCCGTCCATTGTACTCCAATACGTGAAATCAAACGACCAGTATTGATGTCAATAAGACCACGATACAATGTCAAGAAATGATTTCTCGACGCGTCAACGTGCATCTCAAGTTCAGTAGCTTTTGCTGTTGATTGAATTTCAGAAAGTTGAGATTGAGTGTTGAAAAACGGACGAATGCTATCGAATTTGCTGAACTATTGAATTATTGCTTGAAACTCGATCGATCTCACCATTTAGGATACAAACTAACGACGCCGGGAAGATATTCAAGAAACGTCAGCTGATGAAATTGGTTGAATTGAGATGGTGGAGAATTCAATTCACAAGTTGAATTCTCGTCGAAAATAGGCCACGAACTTTTCCATTCGTTTGCGGCCTGAATAAACGATGGCAACATTGTGGCCGCCGATTTGGAAAGACAATCTGCTTTCTTGTCAGCCAAATCAACCAGAGACTCGAAACGATCTTTTTCGTCAACCGCGCTTAAAAACTCATGGCACAATGCTGCTGAATTCAAGTATTCGCCAATCATGCCATTTTCTTCGTATTTCCAATGTTCGACTCGTCCGTCCATTTCCAAGGCCCGACTTTTGCGATTAATAACAAAGCCAATAGTCAGTGGAGTACCGGAAATTCTCTGGCATCGATACGTTCGATGTCCCTAAAATAGGAACTACTTGATCACTTCGTTTGTAACATACGTCAACTATTTCTTTGGCACAATCTCCTCGAACGGCCGCATCGCGAAAGGCCGTAAATTTGGGCGTGACTTCTGCTTCAATTTCAACCAAATCCAAGTTCTGAACCGTGTCAATAAGCCCCATTCGTGCTCGAATTAACTCGTCTGCCGGACCGAATTGAACTCGTTTTCCATTTCGATGTTTCACTCGAACATCATGACATGCAGTTCGACGTACCATATTAACTTCTCGAACGGGCAATTTCATTTCGGGATGATAGAAGACAATACCGTTGTTATCAATAATAAATGCATGAATCTGTTCGTTATTGGGCAACATATTTCTTATGGTTGCTAATGAGATATCAACTCCGGCGATTGCAGCGAACGGACGATTTGGCTGAATGGTGAAGTTCGTTTCAATTGGCTTGGGCATTCGATTGATGACTGGAGCTGACAATGAAATAACCACGCCTTCGGCTTGAGTATCAGCGTACGGGAATGAAAAAGATGTTGGACGATCCGTAGGTTTTCTTCGCTCAATACTTTTGGCAACTGATTCCGCAAGTTTTGGTAGATAGGCGCGTGAAACCTTTCGAGCATCGGAAATGATTTTGGCTTTAAAATAGCCGCCATCCAATTCACAAGCTGCCCATCTAATGGCCGGTACTGAAAACAAAAGTTTGTAGAATATTTCAATAAAAATCGATTACTTTCACCAGTTTCATGTCCCATTGCAAAAGAATATAAACGTATCTAAATGTACATCGCCTAAGTAAATGATTTTGAAGTTTACCGTTGTTGCCGGATTCAATTCCTTAAATTGCTGTATAACTTGATTTGGCCAAAACTCGACTCCATCACTGAACAGCATGACTATTTTATGTCCACCAGATGTCTGATTGATTCGTCGCGCATTTGCATAATCCGACGATAGAAATAAGGAAAGGGATGCGTTGAGAGCTGGTGGTAAGACCGCTTGATCTTGAGCCTCAACATTGTTCAGGTATTCCAAGAAAGTTCGTTTGTTTCGTGTTGTTGCTTGGAACATAAATTCATCATTCACGCAGCCAGTAAGTAGCTAAAAAGAATAAGCAGAACGTCAAGTAAATCAACCTTTTGATGTTGACTATTGTACCAGATAGCCGTAAAGAAATCGTTCGGATTTAAAGTATTAAGAATATGCTCTAGTTGGACCTACAATTAAACGATCAGATCTATAGTCAACAATATGTCTTTTTTACTCGTATTAAGTGGAGTGTTTGACCCTTCACCGATCCACTGTGATCGATGAGAAACACCACGTCTTTCGAACCGGTCTCAGCACTTAAAGCAAAGAAATAAACCAAAAGAAAAGAAGCAACAGTAAAACAATTTAAAAAGTAGAAATAAGAAAACAAACTTGAAGAACCACGGTCGATGTCGTGGATCGAATCTAAACGTCATTGCCTTTACCATTAGTTTTCATTTAACTTACAAGTCAACGGTCACAGGTCTAAATAGAAATGTAATAATGAATACTTTTAATCGTGTCTTCTAACAACTTACTCAGATTCCCATCTAAAAGCTGAAAACCTCAATGTACAAGATCAATGAGAAATATCAAACGTACGCGGAAACACACGACTTAATCCACTGTATGTTCCCAAATATTGACGAAGAAGTGTGGGATCTTTGTCGGCATTTTCACGGAACTGTTTTTCGATTGATTTTGTTCCTGTCCATCGATAGTCTCGTACAACATCGTCATTACACCGAAATGATTCAATGGCCACATGAATTCGCGATTTCGAATCGTCGTTGAGCGGTGGGTTCCGCAAACCTGTGGCATTCATTTGCTGTTGATGAGCCTCGCATTCGAAATCATTGTCAGCCAACGGCGCTTCAACATCAAATTCACTGGTCGCATCTTCAGCAACGGCAACAATTCGTTGGAGTGAAGAGATTTTCTGTTGGAAAAACTCCTTCAGTTTATTGACCACAAGGTCGGTGGCTTTGTCGTCCACTTCGACTTCGCTTGTTCGCAACCGTCCGCGAACATGTTTATCGAAGCCCTGAAAAAGACACTAACAAGAAAATCACGCCGCACATTACCTTCTCTGCAGCCTCAATTTTTGAATGCACTTGAAATTCCGAACGCAATTTCGATTCCAAATGTTCCACGATTTCACGAGCTGTAGATTCTCGGGATGAGGCAGAGAGTATGAGAGTAAAAAGCAAATATAGCGAAACAACATGCAAACTAATAGAACAGTTCATATTGTCAATTAATGATGCCTTTTACTCTTTCGATGGTTGTTTTCAAGACTATTAGACATCGGGCATCGTAGAGTTCGCTTCCAAGACAGTTTAGAGCGTTTCCTTCGGCTGTCCAACTTCTCTGGCGCTTCACTTGAAATCCGCAATGAAAAAGGCCAACGGCAATACGACTCGCGCTTTTTCTCTCGCGCCTTCAACGACCGGAAAGGTTCGATGCCGAAGAAAGAGGCAGCCAAGCGAGTATTCCGGCGGAGCTCCGACTGCGTGGACAAATGAAGAATTGACGGCAACTCACTCAATCAGAAGAGTATTAAACATTCCCATCAATACGAGAATGACCGCAACTCATCTGTCAGATTGCATCTTCTTCCGTTCGTCCGGTTTTCAATTCAACTGGAAATACCATTGAGTATTGTTTTGGTAAGCGGTAATAGTCGAATGACCACCACTTCGCAATTGTGCAATAGATGGCAAACAACATTTTTGTATTTGAATTCAAAACATTCGAGTTTAGATGCTGAAGTGATGTAACGTCGAAATGTTCAGAAGAAGGGCGCTTACTCAACTACCCGTTAATTTGCCTTCTTACGATCGTCTTAATCTGAGAAGTTGCGAATAAACGAAAACGATGAACACGAAGATTCCCAAAAACAAGGGAGTTTGGCGCGTGATCATCTTCGACGGCATTTCACGTCGAACTGTGAGAAGTTTTCGTCATTCCGACACACGAAACCGCTCAACTTGAATTGAACTGTAGTGTAAATGGCGACTACTTGCCTTCTGCCGACAAGCGTTTATTTTGGATAAGTGAAACGATCTTTTTGTTTGCTTCAAACTCACGTTCCCAAATGAAATCCTTGCAACCAAAAGATGTTGGCAAACAGGATGCAGCGTCTCACCCGCTACGATGTTCTTTTGCTTGGATTTCTCGTTCAGAAAGACAAATAGTCCGAGAGATGGCGCTGTGGTATCGAACTGGTTTGCAGCCAAAAGTGCCGGTCAGTCAACCGGTTCCGAACGTCTTTCTTCACCTGCTAATTACAAAATTTAACGACCATTCCGACTCTTGCCAATCCGGTTTGTTGGACACTTTTAACGATCAATTCTGCGGTCCATTAGTTTGCACACACGACTGTACATCGATTTACAAGGATTTCAAACGCAAAAAACACTCAAAATCCAAGCCACCGAAGAATGCGGAATTGAGGCCTTTGAAGCCAAAAAAACTCCGATCGTTTCCGAATTACCGATCCGTCGACGCCAAACAGCGAAAAGCAATTTACGAGTTCCGGACGAAATCTCGAATCGTTTTTTACACGAAACCGCAAAGCAATTTGATTGGAAAACACAATCTTTCTTTGAAGATTGAAGGCATTGAAACTGATTGCCAATGATAATTGTGATCCTCGGGTTGACTCATCGAAGCCGCGAGCTTGTTTTCGCTGCGGCTCGTTTTCAGTTTTTACCTGCAAATCGACAAAAAAAACACGATCCAGAATGACATCGGATGAGAGTGGGCGGTTCGTCGGCTGCACGTATGATCGCAACGAGCGTCCACTCGTCCTTCTGCCATTTAAATAAAAGCCCTTGATTCGTGAGGTACTTCAATCCGCTCAGTTGCGACTTTTAGCTTCGTGCCGTCCACTTCTGCTCAGTTCACGCCATCGAACGTCTTCGTTCTTAAACGCAATGTCTTCAACGTCTACGATTCTCGGTCTGCTTGTCTTTGCTCAACTTCTTGCGGTTTCGATTGCTGTACGTTTGCTCAATGATCCCTATCTTCTAACTCAATTTCTTTAGTGTATTGGATCTGGTGTTTGTGGAGGAGGTTTGTTTTACAATCTTATCAAAATAACTCTGTAGTAAAAGATTTATTGTAATAACAAAAACAAGACATTGAAATTGCTTACAATTTTTTCAAATTATAGGTGGCGGTTGTTACAGGTTAGTTATTTCGATTCCTTAGGATCTTTAGCTCTTGCTATTTATCAAATTTTACGTCTAAATTTAGTCCTCCACCAGTGAGTTGTGGTGGTGGTTGTTCTCCAGGATACAGTTGTGGTCATTTCGTAAGTTATGATTTACTTAACAGTATACGAAATATGATATTTAGGGTTGTGCACGACGAAAAGCGCGTGCTCATGGAATCAATACATTGAACGGTGATCAGAATGTTGTCGGCTTCCAACAACGTTTGATTCCTCGTGTAAGTCGTTTTGATAGCAATACGAAGAAAACTTACCTACTGTAGGATCCAAACCAAATGTTTACTCAATGCTGCGAAGATCGTAACCTTCCCGATTCGTGCCTTTCGCTTTGCAAGTAAGTTCTTGTAGATACTAACAAGTACAAATGCTATTCAGTTTCAATGCTTTCACCAAAGAAGCCGTAGGTTCGAATAGAAAAAGCAAATGGAAAAATAAATTCTAGTTAATGGCCATGTATTTCCGTACCTCCGAATGTCCAATAAGCGCTGCAGCTGAAATGCAATTTTGTGCTGCACAAGGCCGCGATCACACGTTAGACAGATTAGAATAGAAAACAGGAACAACTTTTCTGTATTTCAGACCATGTTGTGCAAGAAACGGTGTTGGAAACACATTGGCTGGATCGAAATGTTTGATTTTCTGTGATCAACGTCCCGGAAATGTCAGTCAACTCGACTTCAGTTATGCTTCGTGTTATGATCGTTTCGAGCAAATGAAAGGTTGTTTCTGGCACTCGGCTTTGCAACAAGCACAGAAGTAAAAGAATGAGTTTTCTCCGTGTCGACGTCGCCTTTTCTGCATTCAATACCCACCATAATCCGCGTATTCTTATAAATTCAATAATGCCAATATGTTATTTATGACCTCTTTCCAATAAACGAATGTTGGACACAATCAGTTTGAGAGAATTTCCGTTCACACAGAAAGACCGCCAATCGGTTGCTATAGCGATAGAACGACAACTAGAAAGAAATCGTCAAGTGTCGGTTTTAGGCAGAGTATTTATCATTAAAAACGATTTGAAGTTTGCTAGGATGTTGATTAGTCAAAAGTTGGATGCTGCTACAACTCAAACCGAATCTCAAACTCAACATTCAAGTATTTTGTGGCATTCAAATCGCGATCTTCTTGCCGTTTCTTCTTTCTCGCCAGTGAGTGGCGGATATGTGAGTTTTGTTTCTAAAAAGGTCAGTAAACAAGTGGAAAAATGAACGGAAAAGAACTAACTGTAGGGTGGAAAATCGTTTTATTCGAATTCTGCTCGTAGTGATCAGCACGTGAATTCCGTAGAATGGCATCCGACCGAAACAATTTTAGCCATTGGATGGGAATCAGGAGCAGTTTCTTTGGTCGATCCATTGAATTCGAAAGGTTTGTTTCATCCAAACGAGCTTCTCAATGTCATTACAGAACGCGATGTTCTCGGAGGTCAATTGGACGACGTTCGAGTTGTTTCGTGGAGTTGTCAGGGTCAAACGTTGTTAGCGGGAGATTCGGTTGGGATCATTCGAAAGCAATAATCGAATAATATTTCAGCGCGGCAACTATGCCATTTTTACGATGCAACGCAATGAGATTGAAAAAATGAAGTTCGAACGTGCGTTTCAAATCGAAAATGAGATACCAATTTGTTCCTGTTCGAAGAAGTTGAATAAGTAGCTTTTGTTTGATGACATCTGTGATATTCGTCTTTAGAATTGTTCGTTCCAAACCTCCATCGGGCAAAGGACCTCGACCACAAACATCGAAAAACGATGATGATGAACTCGCCAAGATTTTGGCTCAAAGTCGTCTACAACAGAAAGTAAGCGAACACAAACAATGAAACGGAATTCAGATTCTTAGGAAATGGACAACGGAGGTCCGGACGATGGATTGGAATTTACGGGCCTTCAAAAAGACATCGATGGAGTAGTTTCGTTTATTATTGCTACAAGTAACTCAGCTCTTTACGTTGTACGACCCGATGAAGAGCCACGTCAAATTTACACGGTAGGAGTGATAAATTAATCGATTACCAAACTCATTTCAGTCCGATAGTCCAATGAAACAAGTTCTAAAGATGTCCGGACAATATGTGGTTGCGATTAGTGAAAACCTAATGTTCTATCAATTGGTGATTGAGGGCAACAGTGTGGACGATAAGATCAAAGTAATCCGAGTGATGTGTTGACCGAAATATTAAAATTTTTAGGTCAAATTGTCCGGAAAACCCGAGTGTTTTCAAGTCATTCAAATAGATAGCAATATTGTGGCAATTTGCTATGGAGAACGCGAAATTCGTATTTGGGATTTGCAAAAAGAAGACTCCGCAGTTTTCCGATTAACTCAAGAGCGTGGCTACAACGGCAACGAACAGATTTGCTTGTTAAGTCATTCAACTAAAAAAGGTCTATTACGAGTCCAGTGACAATGATTTAGTTTCATGTCTCAGATAGCATTTCCGGAGCTACACTAGACGGCAAAATTGCAACATGGAAACGACATCGTGAATCCTACGATCTGCCAATCGATCAACAATGGCGTCTTCAGTCTTCGATATCCATTGGTGGCAAAGTATTTGTTTTATGTAAATTTAATGCATAGCTCGTATTCAGATGACCGCGATGGCATGGTCAAATACAAGTCCAACATTAGCCGTCTGTTCGACTGACTCGATTCAAATTTTTCGTTCTCAATCTGTTGCTACGTGTGTTGATACGAGGTACGCGATGGTTCAGTTAGGGCCACAACAAGTCTCGTTGATCAAAATCGTTGAACCAATCGAATCTCAAGACATTCGATTTGAACATGTGATCTCTGGATTTCATCTTCATGGTCGCCATTTCGTTACATGGAACGAAGAGCAGGTTTGAGAATACGGTAAATTTATTGTTAACTCCAAATCTTAAAGTTATACGTGCATGAAATCATTGATCACGAAGATTCGCCGTTAGACGTTCAACAATTGAGCGTAGTTTCTGCACCGTCGGTGAGCAATGCTCTAATCTATGGTCAACAACTTTATTCGGTGGAAAAAGGACAACTGAATGTTCGAACATTTCAAGGGACATTAAAGAAAACAATAAGTTTTCGAGAAATTGAAGGAGATGTCGATGCAATCGATTTGAATGGTCGATGGCTGGTGCTCGGGTCCACTCACGGCTATCTGCGGGTTTACGAACTGAACGACGGGTTAGTTTATTGGTTGTCAGTCACGTATTTGGGTCATTTAGAAATATACGACAAGCGTTTCAATCGTCTCAGTTAACTGCAATTCGCGGATTCGAACGATTCTCAATAATTCGTGTTAATTGTCATGGCGTACGAGTTAGTTTAAAAGTTCTAAAGAGAAATGATGAGGTCGATGAGCGATTGTACATCTGGGATGCAGAATCTGATACGTTGAGCTTTTTCTCGTTTGCCGACGGTTTAACTGATCAACAACAATATGAAGCACAACTGGAAAAACAGCGAACTGTCACAGCTGCAGGTCGATTGAAAACCGCTGGTGGATTGCGATCATGTAAGTCAACTGTACATAAGCTTAGGATTGCAATTTGTTTTAGTGACTACACCGCCAGAAAGACCAAAAACTGCGGCCGCTCGAAGAATTGAACGTGATCAAAATCGTTTTCGCTTGCCATTTCATTTACCCGGTGAACATCGCTGGGACACAACGGACGGTCGATTTGTTTGTTGTGAAGCAAACCATGTTAATGCTGATGGAGTGAGTTATCATTGGTCCTGTTTTCATATGTTTGATTTTGTAGAGCGCTGATTTCCTTCTTACAATGTTTGCTACGGCTGATAACGGACTACAAATTCACGACCTACAACCGAAACCTGTCAAAGCAGATCGTTTTGTTTGGCTGAGTGTTCCATTTGTGTATTTTTATAAAAACGTAGAAGTCGATGAGGCCGATGATGTGACAGTAGAACGAAGCATTTCGCGACTTTTGTTACGACGAACATTACGTGAATTCGTTGGAATTGCGGCTGACGATCGACAGGCAGTTGAAGCGATGATAGACTTTGCTTTCTTTCTTTGTATTGAGCAAATGGACAAGGCTTTTACGGCGATTAAGTTCATCAAGAATGAACAAGTTTGGGAGAGCATGGCTCGAATGTGTGTGAAAACCAGAAGAGTTGACGTTGCACTAGTTTGTTTGGGGCACATGCGAAATGCTCGGGCAGCGTCGGCAGTTCGGGAGTCGATACGCAAGAACGAATCGCTTGAAATGCAAACGGCTTGTTTGGCAATCCAGGTAATAAAAGTAATTTCAAATGCGTTTAAATAATCGTTGTAGTTGGATATGATCGATGAAGCGGAAGCAATCTACAAACAATCCAAAAGATATGATCTTCTCAACCGACTCTACCAGTCACAAAACAAATGGACTGAAGCATTTGAGATTGCCAGTAAACACGAGTGAGTTGGTTTCTTCGTATCGATCTATTGTTTTTAGTCGAATTCATTTGCGTAACACTCACTATAATTTTGCTAAGTATTTGGAATCAATACGGGAAGTTGAGCAAGCAATTGAAAAGTAAGATTGAAGTTGAAGTCCTTTTTAATCGTTTCGATTTAGTTATGAGAAATCACAAACTCATCATTTTGAGGTGATTTGAGCAGCCGTTATACGAGAGTTTAACAAGAATCTTCAGGTACCACGTATGTTAGCTGACGAGCCAAAAGCTGTTGATCTTTACGTGAAAAGAAAACGAGATCGGTAACTCGGAAAAACTAAGAATTGAAAGTGTGTTTGGTTTCAGTGAACTTTATCGTTGGTGGGCACGTTATTTGGAGAGTGTGGGCGATTTGGACGGTGCTCGAAATTACTACAAATACGCAGATGATTTCTTGGCCGTAATTCGCATTCTTTGTTATGATGGTCGAATCGAAGAAGCAACCGAGGTTGTAAATCGAAGCGATGATCGTGCTGCAGCATTCCATCTTGCTCGTTACTTTGAAGCGAATTCCGATTTCGAACAAGCCGTTCATTTCTTCACCAAAGCTTCTTCTTACAATACGGCAATTCGTTTGGCTCGGGAGCACGAAATGTCCGACAAATTGGCGAGTTTGGCGCTTTTGGCAGGTGGAAATGAGTTGATTGAAACTGCTCGCTATTACGAAGATCTGCCCGGTTATGCTGACAAAGCGGTGCTTCTTTACCACAAAGTCAATTAGCTGAAAGACGATTGACAATTTATGTTTCTAATTTATAGGCAGGAATGATTGGACGAGCATTAGATTTGGCATTTCGGTACGTTGCGATTTGAATTCAATTCATAGTTAGGAATTCATAGAACAGAGCAATTCAGTGCTCTTGATTTGATTGCACGTGATCTAAACGAGGACTCCGATCCACAGGTTTTACAACGGGCAGCTCAGTTCTTCTCGAGTAATCAACGTGATCGAACGGCGGTTTTACTTTTGGCTTACGCAAAAAAGTTCTCGGAAGCTGTTGAGTTGTGTCACGAAAAAAGCGTTCTAATCACCGAGGAGATTGCTGAACTGTTGACTCCGCCACGCACAGGTTGATTTGATTGAAGCCAACGAAGAAACTCTTGGTTTTAGCTCCCGATCGTAAAGCTCTACTTGAAGAGATTGCTCGTTGTTGTTTGCAACAAGCTAATTACTATTTCGCCGCCAAGAAATTCACACAAGCCGGAAACAAAACGGAGGTTGTTTATGTTTGTTGTGTTAAGAAACTCAAGTTCTAGGCCATGAAAGCACTTTTACGATCCGGCGACACACCCAAAATCATTTTGTTTGCAAATACTGCAAAAAGCAAAGATATCTACAAAATGGCCGGCAACTACTTACAATCGTTGAATTGGAGAGATGATGCAACACTCATGAGACAAATCGAAAGTTTTTATATGAAAGCCGGAGCATTTGATTCCTTGGCAATGTTTTACGAAGCGTGTGCCGAGGTACATGAATTACGTAAACAATTGACAAGCAATCTTTGCAGTTGGAAATTGACGACTATCACGACTACGAGAAAGCAATTACCGCTTACAACGAAGCGATACGATGTTGGAACAAGAAATCTGAAAAAGACGGCGATCTCGACAACAAAGTTTCGAATAAACGGGATCGTGTGAAATCGACTGTAAATCGTATCAAGGAGTTTATTGGGATTAAAGAGTAAGTAGTTTGCTCTACAAATCGACTTGGTATTCCCAATTAGATTGTACAATAGTGATCCAGGAGCTGCGATGACACAAATGAATGCGATGGCAAACGATCAAAAAGATGGAGTTATACGATTGGGCGACATCTACGCGTTCTTGATTAACCACAACGTAAATCGTGGAAATTTCAAAAAGGCAAGTTATCGTGTTCACCTAATCAAATCTTGGCTTCTAGGCATATCAATTCATTCAAGAGTATCAGTCCAAAAAACCAACTGTTGATATCAGTGAATACATCAGCGAGCCGATTATCGATCAAATTTGTGACGAAGCAAATATGCCACGAATTACTCGGACTCAATTAAAGGAACAAAATTCTTATGATGAAGAAGATGTGGTGGAATTCTCGCATGCGTTGAAGAGACGAATGTCTCAGTATAGTGATGATGACAGTGTGGCAATCAACTGATGTTTGTGTTGTTTATATGTCAAGTAAACTAAGCTTACGCATATGTTTTATAAGTTGATGGACTGTAGCACAAACATGACTCGCGAGAAAAACATGACTATTCATTGTTTCTTAAATTGTAGTCGTTTTTTAAGTATGATTTGGTTGAGGCAACCAAATGGTTGGGATTGCTGAAACAATGAATGAGCCAATGGAAGTAGAAAAGCCAACGGTGGAATCAAAGAACGAGACGATAATCGTTGTTCAACACAATTGGCATGAAGTTACCAAGTAAGTTTGCTCTTCAATATTCGACTGTTGAAATTAGTTCAGAGAACGATGAAACTTTCTTTATTTCCTACCGACGTCCAGGAGAAAAGTCAACGTTTTTTGATGTCAAACTAAACAAGAAGGACAAAACGTTTCAATCGGCCGACGTTGAATGTGAGAAACTGCCGTATCGTGCATTGAAGGTTCGCTTTCCGAAGCTCGATGGTCTTTCGAAAACGTTCATTTCACCGTTCGCGGAATACGATCAAATTCACAAAGGTCCTGTAAATTCGATTGACACTAACAAGTCCGGCAATTTGGTCGTTACGAGCGATTTGAACAGCAGCACATTGACGGTTTGGAATTCATCGTCGGGAGAAGTTCTACGCGAAATGGCAGACCACGTTTTGGACGTAAACTGTGCTCGTTTCTTTCCGTCCGGGTTGGTCATTTTAAGTGCGGGAATGGATATGAGCATTCGGATTTGGTCTGTGGAACGTGGCCAATCAGTTCGAGTGTTGAAAGGTCACACAGCTCGTAAGAAGAGTTTGTAATTTGAGATATTCGTTTTTGGTTGTTTAGCTATTTTGGACATTGAGTTTATTGGCAACGGTGCGGAGGTTCTGTCGTCGGCAAAAGATAAAACTATCAAGCGTTGGAACTGTGGATCTAGTGAATGTGTCACGACTATCCAAGTTCCTCGTGGAAATGTCAATTCACTCCGATTGAACGAGGATGAATCGCTTCTGCTCGGTGGATCGGATGAAAATTGTCTATTCATTTGGGACACACAAACAAAACAATTGGTTTGATTTTCTGAACAATCGTCATTCAAAGATTCGCTTTTAGATTGCTGAGGTAAATGTCCATGAACCGTGTACGAGTATTACTACGAGAGACCATGTCGTTTACGTCGGCGGAAGTAATGGAACGATTAGTGTTGTTGATTTACGTCAAAAGTAATTTCAAGCTTTATACCGTTTTTCCTTTGCTTTTTAGATCATTGATTCGTACAATAAAAGTCAATCGTGGTCGCGTACATAAAGTTCTGGCTGTTAAATCGGGTGTGCTCGCGTCCTTCGGTTGGTTCAATATATTTTTCTTGTTAGATTTGGCATTCTAGCTGATGGTGGAGTTTGCTTTTACTCGACCAGCAACTTGACACTACAATCACAGTTCGAATGGACGGGCGCTGATTGTGATCCAATCTACGATTTTGCTATTTCCGGAAAATATCTGTTTACTGCTTGTCGTGATAAGGTTATTCGTAAGTATGTGGTTGATTCTTTTTTGCCGATATGAACGAGTACGTGTGTCTAATAAACAGGTGGTTTAAGTTGCTTTTGCACAAGTAGCCGGTCGGCTCCCCAAAGGGGGGCCTCCACCTTAACGTCTTATAACGATTCATGTCAATTCTTTACAAAACAATTTCAAATGCTTACACTATGATAGTCTAAGAAGAGAACGCAATAGAAACTTTTTAACAAGCGAATTTTATTTTAACAAAGCAAATATACACTTAAGTTCAGGCAAGAAATCGACGACGACTGGGAGCGCGGACGTTCTGGAGACGTCCATCATTTTCGGACAAAAATTCGTGGCCCAACTCAATGTGTTTGACTTGGATCATCAAATTAACAAAACGGCTTTGGACATGCACTTTTTGGCCTGGAGATATGACCGGCGGATGTTCATTGAAGCAAGGATTGAATTTGTTGACTTTGACGTTACTCTCAACGATCGAATCGATGTGTCGCAGGCCAAGAGCTCGTGAAACATTCGAGACGAATCCACGTGTTTTTGAAACAGACATTGTAGTGTGCAACGTATGAAGATATAGACAACTCACTAAATTTGCCCATGGTCACCCCAACGAAATTCAAATTTATCAACGGAACTTGTTCAACTTCAACTTGCGCTCCATGGTCCGTAATTGTCGTTGCCGCTGAAAGACAAACTTTGTGAACAAATTGACCGTTATTAAGCCCTTTTGCAATGGACGAACATCGAAGAAAGTGAATCGTCATGATGTGATTGTTCATCAGCTCGCGACTGACGCGAGCCGCCAAGTTTCGCCAGCCAGTAATTTGCAAACTTTGTCCATCTGCACACGACGCTAACGCAGAGCAGATCTCAATGCCATTGTTTGTTCGGCGCACAGCGTTCACTTGTGTAATGCAAAGTGTAACAGATCTGTAATATGAAATACAATTGCGAACTTCGAATCAATCCGAAACTTACATCGTAAGGTCGTCGTCGCCGGGGTCTAACGCTTCCAAAACGTCAGCCGAAGTCAAAGGCGTGTGATGACTCACTGCTGGTGGCTGCGCTTCTTCGACTTGTTGGTGGCCTTCAACTTCTTCACGTGGAACGAACGGTACTGCGTCGCCGTTAAACGAATGGTCGGCCATGACTCAACGATCAATTCTTCGACTTTTCTTCGACTCAAAGATTCAAAATGCGCTTCTAACTGAACATAAAAAAAAGTGTCCAGATTTTTGCTCGCTACTGTATCTGAACTACGGGAGAAGACTAAAGCAAACAGTTGATTGAAATGCCTAAGAGAAAAGATAGAAGTAACGCCTGAAGACCAAAAAGAGCGAGACGAAGAACGAAAGAGAAAGAATCGTGAACGTATGCGCAAAGTGCGTGCTCAGAAAGCTCAAGTCGTGTTGTCAGGTGAGAAGTATTGAACAAACAGTGTAATGTGATTGTTTCAGAATAAGATTACAAACTTATCCGCGAGCGAATCAAAGACGAGAGCGACGTTTTCGACGAAGTTGCTCAAGAAGAAAGCGAAGAGGAAGAAGCAGCCGTTGAAGCGGAGAAATCGATCCAACAGTTCTTGGTGGGATCTGCGAAATACGTGAAAATAATCATTTGAGGGTTTAGCGCAACAATTTCGCAGCACAGTGATGGAAGAGAATTCGGCACGTGTCTTTGAGATTCTTGCTGATCTGATTCTCGACGAAATTCAACGAAATGGCAATCACCGTCCCATAGATCATCGAGATTATTCTCTGCATTCTTCTGCCACCGTTTGCCGTCATTTTGTTGCGTCTATTTCCAACCGATTTTTGTACTCAACGGTTTCTTTTTTGGCACGCCAATGACTGTAAGGTCCACGTTCTCATTTCGATCGTTTTATATCTGATCGCCTGGGTTCTGGGAGTCATCCACGCGATTTGGTGAGTTTGTTGTTCGCTGGCATCAACCGAAGGGAAATCTCAGTGGGCAGATCCAGAATTGAAAGCGACCAGCAATTGAGGGAAACTGAAACCCTACACCCGTCTATTTCCAGGTAGTTTTTTTCAATCAACGCAAAGTTGTTGTTGTCACTTAATGGAGAATCCAATGAAGTTCGCTGTTTGATCGATCATTCATCAAAATTTCTTCGTATACTGCCTCTTTTATAAGTTGTCTAATACTCCAATGTTTTTCATGTTCTTGAAATAAACCCAATCTAAACCGAAGAATCTTTTCAAACTAACCTTGATTAGTGACTTCTAAATCATCTAACAAGAATTGAACTTACCCAGAAAGTTGACCAAAATTGACGTCCATTTGCAGTCTCACCACGATCTTCAGGTTTCGGTTTTTCCGACCGAGTGCTCAGCTTTTGGCGTTTTCAGATAATCCCGAATTTACTGGTGATCCAATCGAACTATTCGTCGGAAGCTTCGGACCCTTTAAAGCGGGTGGTGAGTTTTGTTGGCACAAAACATTTTTTGAACTTCGTTTTTAGAATCCCGATTGGTTGAACATGGACGATTTGAAGCGGATGAGCGTGCATGAAGACGACATATCGACGCTGTCAAAGTGCCGAAATATTACTTCGAAATTGCTCACATCGTCTTGACGAAAGCGTGTGATGATATCTTTGAAGTCGATCAGGTAAACGAACTCACGGATTTATTTTTATGGTCCTTCCATTTCAGCTCATGACTTTGGTCACCAATCTCAAAGATAAATGTGAATCGAAGATGCGAACTTCGATTCAGAAGTTCACTAGCCAATTGGACACGTGCTACGCTGTTGTGAATAACCTCAGACGTTTTGAAGCCGCTCATTTTCGTCCATTTTTGGAAGCGGCGTTGAGTTCGGTTGATTGTCTCAATGAAAATCAACACATCCGTTAATGATCTTGCCCGCCACTTCAACGGACTCCGATGGGTTATCTACGGGTCTCTCTCTACTGATTGTTTTTTTCAATATTTTGGCATTTCAAATAAATTATTATCTTTTTTGTTGATTGCATTTACGAACGGTTTCACAACCGCTTTTACTTTTCTGTTCTTCATTGACTTCTTCGTATTCGTCTTTTAGATACCAAAGGTCTGATTGAACAATGTCGTTGGCTCGTCTTACGTTCACGCGACACTTCGTGCATCCGCCGCTTTCGAACAAGTGAATTTTGTAGCTGATTCGTTTGTCTGACGCAATTTTCTTCTAGAAACGTGCGTCTTCTGGCTCATTCTACAGCGGCAACAACTTCGACGATTATCGCAAACAAATGGTTCACACGTTGAAGGCGGTAGAAGGAACCAAAAACACTTGGAAGAAGATCTTTTTGTCTTTGCACTTCCCTGTTTAGCCATGGGAATGTACGCAGCTTGACGCGATCACGTGGAGCACGGAAGCAGGAGCGTCCCGAGTACATTGCGTATCCGTACTTGGTAGGATATGTTGATGAAGATTAATAGACTTCAAATTCAGAACGTGAGAAACAAACCTTTTCCGTGGGGCGATGGAAACCACAGTCTTTTCCATAACAAAAGTGAACAGGTGAGTTGAAAGTTCGCGATTTTCTTATTTGATCCTTTCAGTACGTTCCGGGCGTTGGTTACGAATCAGAACGCAAACATCATTAGGTGCCAAAAACACTGAGCATCGTGTTGCACATAGTCCAACAATCTTCAACATTATTTTCTTCGTGTTATAGTTGGGTACAAAGAATAAACACATTGTAACCACTGAATAGGGTTTCTTTTGTTGCCGTAGACATCGGTCACTCGTTGTGTTAGTATTTTTGTGCAAATTGCTTTTTGCAGTTTCTCTAACTGATGTAAGATTGAAGTCATTAGTGTTTTAATATCTTCGATTTTCTCTCTTTTCGTAAGCATTCAATTCCATGGGTAGTTTCGGCGTGAACGCAAATTTCAACTAGTTTACATGTTGTTAAGTGTTTATCCGTTTGTTTCGGTTGTCTTCACAGCTCCTTATTCAATTAGCTTGCCAAAAAATTCAAACAGTTCTATTGATCATTTAACTTTATTACTTCGAAATTAAGTTGTTCAAGAGCCCGATTGCGAGTATCAGCTGGCAAGCAGGTGTTTCCAATCAACATCATAACTTATACTTGTCGTATATTGCTAAGATTATTGTTGTTCAAATTCCGATCACTCAACCTGCGCTCGAAATTTTACCCACTAAAGCGCGCCAGAAATCTAGATATCTAAAATATCATTGAGTTTAGATTTAGCAAGTAATGTCGACCTTCATGAAAATCTTAGTTTGTTCTCCTGCGGCTTTGTACGGATCTCTAGATCCGTAAGAACTTTGTTAAGAGGAGGCCCCGCCTACTCGAAGGGAAGCTTTCGAGTGGTCGGGTCCCAATCACTCCTCAATCCGCTCCTTGCAGCGAGTCGGATTCCTTCCCGCTTTAATTGTCGTTAACTAGTAGCTGCAATAAACCGCATAATTGGATCGTTCGATTTAATTTTTAAGTAAAGAACTGAAAACTTTACAGCTTCTTCAAATTTTGTAAGAATTTTCTCCGTTTCATATTCGAATGAAATTTTATTGTAGAGCTGGAGGCGTGCTTTCTATACATCGGGAATTCACTTTGTTGAGTCGTACTCAATCTAAAGTTCACGTTCTATTTGTAAAAAATCGGAATTTTTATCTGACCTTTTTAACAAAGGTTTTTTTGGACAGGCCTAAGGAGCATTTGCGTACCGGAGATGTCGCTCAATGTTGTGAAAAATTACTCGGTTTTGTGAAATTTGCCCTACGTGTTTATGTGGAAGATCTTGGGAAATTACACTCTATGCCACCAATTGCTCCTGGGAACCTAGAGTAAGAAGCAGCAATACGATCGGCCGAATGTACGCAATTAGTCCAACTCGCGGAGATCTATGGTACTTACGTCTTCTGCTTCAACATGTCAAAGGTGCAAGAAGCTTCAAAGAACTTCGAACTGTTAACGGAATTGAATACCAAAACAACGCCGATGCGTGTTTAGCTTTGGGTTTGACTGAGGATGACGAAGAGTACATTAAATGTATGGAAGAAGCGATTTCAGTTTTGATGCCCCGAGCACTACGAAGCCTCTTTGCCAACATTCTCATTTCTTGCAACCCGGCCGATCCAAAAATTATGTGGGAAAAGTTCAAGAACGAATTGAGCGACGACTTCTTCAGACGCCTGCAAAATAGAATTAAAGCAATCGCTCGCGCTTACCAACGTATCAACACAATCTTCAACGAGAAAACAAGTCGTTTAAAGATTTCCCATCAATGGACCAAATCGACGAAATCGAAGACCCAATTGACCACGACCAAGAACTCGAATCTGCAAAAGAAATGTATGAAACGTTGAACATTGAACAAAAAGTGGTCCTCGACGAAGTTCTGAACAGTCTTCAAAACAACGGTGCACAAAAGTGCTTCTTTGTTGACGGATTGGGAGGAACCGGCAAGACTTACGTCTACAAGACTTTGTGTCATTTTGTCAACGGAAACAAAAAGAAGTTCCTGACATGCGCATTCACAGGAATCGCTGCTTTATTGTTACCGGACGGACGAACATGTCACAAGACATTCGGTCTCGGAGTTCCACTTGATCGCGATTCAAATTCGAACTTGACAGCGACAAGTTGTGCCAGTAAAATGCTGATGAATGCCGATGTTGTTATTTGGGACGAAGCACCGATGGCTCCACGATACGCACTCGAAATCGCCGACCGGAAACTCAAAGAACTGATGAGAAGCAGTTTACCATTTGGAGGTAAAATCATGGTCCTTGGAGGCGACTTTCGACAGATTCTGCCAATTTTGAAATACGCAACAGTCAGCGAGACGATCAACTTGTCCATTTGTTCGTCAAGTTTGTGGAAACACTTTGAGCAGTTGAAATTGACCAAGAACATGCGAACGAAATCAAACGAAGTTCAATTCGCTGATTTACTCAAACAAGTCGGAGAAGGAACTTTGACCGGTGCAAACGAACTGATCCAGCGGTCGTCTCATTGCTTAGTCAAGCAAAACTTGTAGAAAGAGATCTTCGGAGAGTTGATTGAAAAAAAGAAGTTCAATGAAATGGGCAACTCGGCGATTTTGGTCTCTAAACACGTTGGAGTGAATGAGTCAAACGAACAAGTTCTTAAAATAATGAATGGACAATCAAAAACGTATATTTCAATCGACTCTGCTATTGATGCCGACAACTGTGCCGACCAAACGGTGTTGCTACCGGAGTATTTGAACATGATCGAAGAAGGTTCTCTACCACCTCACAAATTGGAATTGAAGGAAAACGCAATCGTGATTATGATTCGAAATTTGTCACAAGAAGACAGTTTGTGCAACGGTACACGATTGTTGGTTCTGGGAATGAATGACCATTCAGTTGAGTGTCAGATATTAACAGGACATCATGCAGGCGAACGACACATTATTCCACGAATCAACAACACGATCGACTACCGCGGAATGTTCCAATTAAACCGAAAACAGTTCCCATTGAAATTGGCGTTTACGATGACCATCAACAAAAGTCAGGGTCAAACATTCGAACGTGTTGGATTGAATCTCGAGCACGAAGTTTTCGAACACGGCCAGTTGTACGTTGCTTTGTCACGAGCTCGATCATGGGGCTCAGTTAAAGTTTTCATTCCAACAAGCAATCGACAAACTCGAACAGTTTGTTTAGTTAAAAACATTGTGCACCGAGAAGTATTCAAACGATTATAAGAACAATTCGTATAACAACAACATTTCATTAGCAAAAAACGCAAGAGTTCATGAACGAAAATGAATGTGTTTCAAAGAAAGTCCATGGCCTTCGGGCCATGGCAAGGACGCGATTTTTTCGCGTAAACGACGGGATGCAGCGGACAAGATGAAATATTCGGTAAGCAAATCGATTTGATGCAATTTACTTTGTGATTTTTCAGGTTCAATTATTGCCGATCTGTCCACCTGTAAAATATACCCAACTGGTTATTTTCTTCCCAAACAATGCCCCTATGGCCGAGAATTCTATCCCGGCCTCTGCGGCTGAATCAACGGTTCGCAGTCGAACGGTGGAGAATTTATTCCATCGACTACAAAACAAAAGGATAATCGACGGCCGTGAAGCGGCCGCTTATAAACGATTTTAGTAGGCGGTCGGTTTTCTATCCGCGAATTTGATTGAATTCGCAGACATACCCGGCGCCGAGGATAAATTGAGGACGCGGAATGTCGGACGTTCGACTTCGTTCGACTTGGCTACAACTAAAGGGTCCATCGGAAGACCAGATTCAGATTACCGGTTCTGATGCGGCTAGTTTTGACAAATGCAACGTAAATTTGGAAAGGAAGCTAACTAAGGTTCAACGAGCAATGGGTGAAAGGGAAAACCACGTGGGAAAAAACCCTTTTCACCGCTAACTACATTAGCAAGTCGAACAACGACAAAGTAATCAGGTAGAATCAGTAACTAGATCGATAATTTATGTGAACAACTTAATAAACGAGCTGCATTGTGACCTTATGAATACCAGTTTTCTTTGTTGTATTTTTTGGTCTCCTGACTGTCGTTCATTGCGAGGATTGTCGATCGCTTCATTAACTGCGGAGTGAGTTCTCGTTCTCCTGTTGCTGCCTTCTGTTTGCGCCGTCGAAGTTTCAAGCGTACAGATTGGATAGGCGTCGTTTTAATCCACAACCAGCGAATTGCGATGAGTGTCGTACAACTGGAGACTAATGAGACGAATGTAACCCATGACACCTTCATCCAAAATGGTGGCCAGTATTCCTCGAGTTCGTTGATTAGCGGTCGGTGATGTAGTGAGACTTTGATGGGTTGACCGTCAGCGTGAGATTTTGCGGCATGATGCAAATCGTCAATGAGCTGGAGGTGCCATGATTGTTCCGATGGCTGGTCCCATGCTTGCATTACCGGTTCCTCGAATTCCAATTTACGTTTGATGTCTTCTGGACGTTTGATTGGAAATGTTTGAAGAGTTCCCGTCGTATGGTCGAGTTTGTTGTAGTTTTCCATCAATCTTCAGGATGAGCTTCTCCGTTTGGCACTCCTTCTGATCATTTAACTCGGAAATTTCTAACGTTTCTGGATTGAGAGACCACTTCTGGTAGCTATCCAACACGTTCGCTTTGACTTGTGGATTCCGTTGGCATTTCGTCGATGGTTGAAATGTGAATTTCTCTATTTTCGTGCATAGATGAATTTGCAATAGCTCATCGCTGATCGTTTGGACATGAATTGCCGTCGAGTTGAATTGCTTCTGTGCCCACTTCGTCGGATTCAGTTTTATCAGGTCATGATTTGTTTCCGAATTCGCTTCGATGAGTTTGCATAGAGTGGTAATTGTTGGTTTCAATACATCGAAGACTTCATGATTCGCATATTGCATTCTTGTTGCCAATTGGTCCGATCCCAACTCTCACGGTTTGCGTCTTCGGATTGCCACACCATAATTTTGTGCCGTTAAATTGATCCACTGATTATCTTGCCATTCACGGTCGTCGGAAATCGTTAAAATCATTTGTTTTTCGGGTAGAATCCAATTTTTTCCAACGAGAAAACCTTGTCGTTCTCCTAGTGAGCGAAACTTCTGCGTTTGTTCTTTGTTCGGGTGCTAGATTGTAGCTTCTGATGAAGTGATGAGACAGAAACCTCTTTTGTATTCACAACTTGACATATCTGCTGCCACTGACGTTGCGTGTTGATTGTTTGCCTCTGCATAGATCTTTACCGTTTCCAGAATGCAGTTTTCTGTTGTCATTCTTTTTGGGCCCCATACAAAGCTGCGCAGTCTACTTGAAAATTGATCTTCGTCAACAGCGTTCGTAGTCTTCCAAACTGTTCCATGTTTCCGAAGTTTTCCGTAAGAGCAGCGTTTTTCTTCGACCATTTGTTTGCATTCCAGTTCGTTCATCGTGTCTGACCTCAGTTCTGTGCGATGGTCTTCTGGGTATCCGTTTGAACTCGTTGTTAGTTCATGTTCAAATCTTTCGTGTCGACAGCGAAATCCCATCACTTCGTATTGCAGGTGATTGATTTCGAATAGTTCGGCTTTCGGTGATCCCGTCAGGGATTTAATCTCCTTACAATAAAATCGAATAGATTTGCTTAGATGATAGCAGAGTTTATTTGCGCGAAGGACGAAATTAACTACACAACTGCACTTGATGAAGAAAAAAGGTTGAAGTGACGTTTTGGTGGAAGGGAGTTTCGTCGACGATCATTTGAAGGCGGGCTAAGGGGTGTGGCTTTCTATAACTTGATTAAGAAGGAATTTATAACGGGACGTTACAGTGGAGCACTACAATTTGACTGGGCAGTCTATCGCACGTACATCTCCTGTGTTACGTTCATTCCGCATGCCAAACCGTCGACGACAACGTCGTCATGAATCGTGGATTATACTCATTAGGTTATTTAATAATGTGTGTTATTTATTGTTGTTATTTTTTGTATCGAATAAATAATTTGTTGGTTATAAGAAACATAAAAAATATGATAAAAAGAATTTGTTAAGTTCTCCACTAATGTAACATTTACTTGTAAGAGTTTAATTGGCCACAAGCAATGAAGTGAACTTTTCTCAATATGCAAATTTTTAAGTTTCTAATCGTCTTTCATTGTCATTCATTTTTTGAAAACACCAACGAAGATGTTGAGTTTGTCGAACGAAAAGGTTCACAGTGAAAATACGCTTGACAATGTAGTTTTGGAGAAGTTGAAGTGCAGGAAACACGATTTGGCTATAACAAGTTCAGGTATCCGATTGATTCATATCACAGTCATTTGTTTTTTTAGGTGACACAATTTGTATGGACTCGCAAACATCGGGAAGTTCATTTCCTTTCGGTTTGATCTCAACTTCCAGTTGTGGTATGTTCTACGAACTGCAATCGTGAACATATGTTTTAGACGATTCGTTTATGTCGACGATAGAACGACCAAAAGTTCGTCCACCGATTTTGTCCGAAGAATTCGTACAGTTTTACACGGGAGTTCAAACAAATCGAGAAGCTGAAATCGAACTTTTGAAGAGAAACCACATGTTTATTCTCTATCACGAATGGAATAACGAAGATACGGTAATTTGACGCTAACATTTTCAATAGACATCTTGTTATTTCAGTTTGAGGTCCTCCGTCTTCCGTTGATTTGCTTGTGGTTAGACGCGAGCTGTGAGTTCGTTCACTCGGTTGTTCAGGCCCTCGGAAAAATGGAGAGTTTTGTGGAGAACGAAGCTCCTGAGTTTTTGTACAAAGGTTATGCGTTGGATTACGAAGAGCGTACGTTTAAATCATTGGATAAACTGGTAACCAAGTTTGTTTATTGCCATTAATTTGAGTCAGCTTTAGGTCAAGTATTATGCACATAATCTTCGCAATGTGCATGCAATCTAATCGTTCTTTGTGAAAGTTTACAATACGCAATTACAATGAGAGTAATAAAGTTACAATTCTTGACAAAAGTCGAGTGTAAGATCGTTGCTGTCGTTCTTGTTTGCGGTTTCAGTCGAGTTAGAGGAAAAGTTGGCCGATGCAGCATTGAAACTGTTGTCCTTCAAACGAGCTGCGAACTTGTCCAATTGTTGACGCTCAAAAGAGTCGAGATCTCGTGCGTATTTGCCGCCAACATAAACCTTGTAGTTCTAAGCAAATTCAAAAGTTAGCTTATAGTTTCGACTAATTATCACCTGAACTGTGCAATAACGATTTAGAACGTAAATGGTCATTTCTGAACTTAAACAAAATTGCGGTAACGATGGACGATTTGGAAGCGTTGCGGTCATGTTTGCAATGTTACTGAACACAAGACTTAGTGCCTGCAAAAGAAGTTGAATTCGAATTATATTAATTTAACCGTTACTTTCTGGTAATTGTTCAAATCCTTTTTGTAAGCCACCAATTCCAGTAGCTCTGTGTCGTTCAAATTTCTAATGAACGTTCCATGTGAGTAGAGTTGACGACCCTGTTTAAAATAACTTTACAGTCACAACGTTTAGAAGCTTACGGTCACTATGCAAAACGTTTGTCCGGCATTGTTTCCAATAAACTGCGAAAGAACGACAGATACACCAAACATAAAGAAAACTATAAGCTTCATTATTGAGCAGTTCAAAACGCAACTTCAACCGAATCAATTGAGTGATTGGTGTTCGCAAACGAAACGTCTGACCATCGACTTAACCGTCAAGTCGTTTTCTCGCTCCTCAACCTCCCACAGCAAACAAAAATTGGGACCAGTAACTATTTTCGATCTGTCTGCGCAAATAATCGTCTTTGAGTCAATGGTCATTGAGTCTTTAAAAATTGCAAGTTTGTTGACTTCGAATCCGATTTTCCTTCTCGACTGTTCTTTGATTTCTAGAGAGTAAAACGACATTCAGTTTATTGTTATCACAATAGGTTACGAAGGAAATATTTTCGATGGGTAATTGCAGCACGTATGCAACCTGTACATAAGTTTCCAGTCTTAGCCGGACGAGTGATTTACCGTTTTCAATTAAGTTTTTTTCACGAAAACTAAGAAACCCGAAAAGAAAGTTAAGATAAAAGCTTATGGACGGAAATTATGAGGGTATTCAAGTTTGTACCAAAGAAAGGGAAAACATCAACGGGATTGAACGCTACTAATGCTATCGTGGAAGAGGAGGAAACAGAATACAAACTAATTGGATGTTTTATCTAATCGATCAGGGACAGAAAGTGATGGCAGATCCTTGAATGTTTGCGATCCGTTTGTGCTGTTCGTCTGAAAAACAAAAGATACTACCAGTTATCGTTTGGATTATTACCGCATTCGTTGGCCATTCAACTTGTCTATCCGTTGATCCTGCGGCATGTCGTTGTCGAATATGAATAACTTCTTCCGGCGGCGTTGGAGTGATTGAGTAGCGTGACTCATCGTCGTCGATTGTAAATCCATGCATACTTTCGTGCGCATCAGAAACCTCCGGTATCGACGGCAGTTGAAGTGAATTGGTGGTTTCGGATCGTCGCGGAGAAGTTACAGAAGAATCACGATCTGCATGCTCATCCGTACATCCCGACTGAATGTCCGTTGGGTTGACAGACGATGCCGCACCGCTGTCTTTAGCCATCAAAGACCCACTACTCTTTCCATCATCCAAACCATAGAACTCAAACTTTCGATCGTTTTCGGTAAATAGCACCGCATCGAGTAGGGTATCAGGAAGAGGCACATCACGAGTCTCATCCAAAAAGTAAACTAAAAAGCCGGCAATCAAAGAAAATGTTGAAAAAATGATCATTGGCACAATAGCGAGAGTGACATCTGATAGAATTGCAACCTAAACCAAAACGCGATTACACAAACAAGACTCGTTTTCAAACGAACATATGATGAAACTCCAGAACCAATACGTCCAATCTAAACAAACGCAAAAATAGTTTCGTTTAGCTTCTGCTTCTTACCATCGAATTGAAACCAACAGCTGAATTGCGTATTACAGTCGGATACAGTTCACTTGTGTATATGTAGAGTATGTTGAAGGCCGCTTAATTTCCAGTTTCATTTTACTTTCATTTCTTCAATTTACCTTGAATGAAAATTTTACCCAAGAGCATGAATACCAATGTTAGCCATTGATTCTTGTTTGGCACTGATGTCATTGCAGCTAAAATAAACAATCCAGCAGCAACCAACGTGATCATTTGCGATCTAAAATTTGTAATTCGTTTTGTGGACAGTCAATTATGTTAACCGTCGTCTTCCATATCGCATCAGAAATACGCAAAAGATCAGGGTCGGTAATTCAATAGCTCCGGCAATTCCATTGTTCACGAACAACGATCCGGTGAATAACACACGACTAGGACCTGATTGATCCGACAACGCAATGATTACTCCGTACTGAAATAAGCTCAAGAGTTGAAGCACGAATCAACATACGTAAACAAGAGCTGTAGCAATCCATACAATACAAACCACAGTTGTTCGAATACACAAAACGCGCGATTTCAACAACTGCATGATGTTGGCTCGTTGGTTGTGTTTCACCCACTTATCTTGTTCAACATGCCGCACCAACTCCAAATCACAAGGCAACGACGATTTGTTAAATTTGCACAAATTGAAAGGCCACGGCGGATCACTAAAACAGTTATCGTCTTGCATAGAGTCAATTCAATGAAAACAAACCGACAAGCTCGTCGAATGTACCGTTCGGCTTCTTCGACTCTATCGTTCACAATCAACCATCGAGGACTTTCAGGTAAAACGCAAATTAAGCAAATTGAGATCGTGTGTAAAGCAGCGGTTATCAATTGAATGGTTTGCCATGATCGAGTTAAGTAGGCAATTAAAGCAAGAAAGGCATAGCCGACAGCCCAAGGCGCTTGAAGCATTGAGCCAACCATTGCACGATATTTTGTACCTATAACTTCTTATGATTGAATGAATGAGCACACAAACCCGTAATTTCCATACACAAAACGTAAGCCGCTAAATCTGCTGCTTCTAAAATGAACAGTTGAGATCGGGCATAAGTCGTTTTCTACCGTTGCAAATTGCACCACAAAAACGAATAAACAAAAACATTGGAAAATAAGTAGAGTAGGGAAGGACAAGTCCCAACAACGATGACAAAACTCCAAATCCGATGATCGTGGGTTTTCGCCCGTAGCGATCCGAAGCAAAACCACCCAAAAGGCATCCAAACAAGAATCCAAAAGAGTAAAACAAATGAGCATGAGCCTAGAAATAACTCAAAACTCGATGACATTTATAGACCACTTACTCGTTTGAAATTGTCGTCACAAACTAATGACCATTCAGTGACGATCGTTTTTTTCATTACATCACTAAACTCATTTCCATAAAAGCCTTATTACTAGAACGTACTCTTTGTAAGCCCATTGTTGGCATGTGATTATTGGGGTCTTCGATTTCTCAGAATTCACCGCCTTCTGTGCGTCATCCAAACTCATTTTTCTCAATTCATTAAAACGTTCCACTCCTCTATCATAGTAATGACACTAAACAAATTCTTCAGTTTCTATCTACGCAATTCAACAAACCTGACTGTGAAAATCCTGCAGACCGCGTGGTTTGTTCGTTGTTCTCGGATAAACAACCGTGTAGTTCAAAGCATCATCCATATTCCACATGAACTCGGGACTGGTTTTATTGAATCCCGGCACAACACACCTGTAAACAGTGGCTAAAAGAAGGGTAACCTCCCGCAATCAGACGAAGAGCAAAGAGCACGGCAATCGCCGAAAACTTTTTCTTGACGATCTTGGACAATAAACTCGAGTTCTTTGACATCCGGTTCAAAACATTACAAGTGCAAAGGAATTTCAACAAAACACAAATTTTAATTTCTGCTTTCGGTTTATTATCGCTCTTCTTCTCAAATTCAATTTTCAAGTTCACATTACACCACACCGATTACGCGCTGCGAAATGTTCGCAGTAACTTCTCAATCGTTTTCCTATGATTAGATATCTCGTTGTGAACGCTTCTTCTGGGCACTAAATCCACCAGCAATTTTCTTTGCGATTCGCGTTTTTTTCGATCGGTTGCGTGTGTTCACGCGATTCTCTAATTTTTCGCTTTTAGTTTTGCAATCTCCGAAGAGGTCAAAGTGAAGGAGAAATCAGTTGCGGAGTCAAACACCGAAAACTCTCCATCGAAGCCTGGAGAACAAAAGGTGAGTGGTGGTTTTTTGCCTTGATTCCCGATCTTTTCAGAAGAAAACGTTGCCGAAATAGATGGTTCAGTTGGCCGAAGAGTCAGCAATCTCGCTCTCTGTTTAAACGTATTCGTAGGATCGATTTGGTCGCAAAACCGCAACTCGAGTTACAATCACTGAAAATCGAACGTGCTCATCATTTCCCGATCAATCTCACTCTAATCATTCAAATTTTCGACACGTACGATTTCGGTAAGAGTCGTTTTTGGACGTGATAACGAATAATTTTAGAAGACAACTCAATGGCTCTCATGGTTACGTTCAATGCTCAGCCCGTGCACCCGTCCGACAGGACTCCGTCACTTTCAAAAACGATCACTCCGAAGAATATGAAATATACACCGCCGCAAATCCAGTGGCGTAAGTGCCATCTCTTTACAAAACATTGCCGATTTCTTTTCAGCGATTACAGCGATTATCTGTTCAATCCAAATGCCTACAACTATCTGCCGCTAACCAACGAAAATTTGGTCTAGGTCGGCAATTTGCTCGTTTGCATCAAAGTTGACACCTACAAGTTTTGTAAAGTGCAAGATCGATGAGATGCGCTGGAGAGAACTGCAACGCTAATATCGATGTGACGGAGGATTTGAAGTTTTATGCGGAAAACCCGCTGCCTCACACGTGCCCACAACCAATGCGATCGTCAACCGCACCAGAACAATCGTTCAATCCATTTGCTCGATACGAGAGTCGAAACATTCCCATCGACGAAAATCACTTTCAACATCTACAGGAAACATGCGTTCAACGAGATCCAATGAACAAAATCAGACAAATTAAAATGGATGGATATCGATATTCATGCAAGAAGCCCAATCATTTTGGTTGCACGAAGTCTAATGTCACGAAGACTGATGGCACGAAAATCGATTGCTCTGGAAGCATCTACACAGATAGCAACGGAAAGTTTTGGGCTCCAGGATACCCACACACATGTGAGCCAAATCCTTCGAATGAACGTAGGTCAAGAAAAACACAGAATCCGTTCAAATACTACGAAAGCCGCAATTTGTCCATCGACCCCAACGCTTTTGATCGCCCGCCTGCAGAGTGTCTGGAACGTAACGAAAAAAATATTGTCAAGTATATCAAGGTTGCTGGCCATCGATACTTTCTGCGTATCCCCGGTACCTGCCGATGCATGAAAACCGGTTCTATTAATTGCAGTGGTAGCATCTACGCATCCGAATCATTCGAATTTTACGCTCCCGGTAACCCTCACACTTGTATTCAAAAATGTATTTCAAATGATCAAACGAATGATTAGTTCTCATTCCCCAATTACCATCCAATCTTCGTCATTAACTTTCATGCAAAACCGAACTATTGTTTTCAATTTTTTCTTCAAAAACCTACCAATGATCGGGCTGATACATCCTAAAGATGTTACATGCAATAAAGAAGCGTTATCACAAACATACATGTAGACAACCGACAAATTGAACATCGCGTGTGGAATCTGTTGAGCCGAAATCAACAAGTAGACCCAAATTTGCCACCACGAACAACCACCGATTATGTTCAAAATGCCTTCGAAATCAATCGGATCCGTGATGCGTCGACGCTTCAAAGGTCGATATTTGCGTTGGATTTGCATGTGCTGTTCGCGGATTTCACGCGTACTAAACGATTGTTTGTGTCCGCCAGTGCTGTAAATAAAGCAGTTAAATTGAAGTTATAATCGTCAAATTACTATCCAACTGCTGATCCCGGATTTGTTATGATCGACGGTTGACTGCCGGAGTAGAAGAAACACGAGGATTTGGGAGTGTGAGCTCGACAGGAATTGAAACGAGACGTGCGATCGGTGTTGGAGTTTGCATGAACACAGGCAGAAGTACAGTCGTGATCAAAATCAACGATGTTGCTCTCACATCCATCATCGTTCAACTAAAAACAGCAAAAAAGTAAAAAAAGCGGATTGTTGTCTCACTTGATTCAACGCTGTTTCTGACAATGCTTCGGGAATTGTTGTGTCCACAAGATTTGCATAAGCACCGGAGTTCGTGTCGGCAGACGAGAAATACGAAGCCAATTGTGGTTCGCTATAAATGACGGGAGAATTGAAGAAATTAGCAAAGGCACTAGAGGCTTCTCCCTGAAACTTGTTGTTGACTGATGTTGAAACAACAAACGGGTACCTGTGTGAGATCAAATTGATCGTTGGTTGTTTGTGCGAGAAGACATTTACTGTCGTCATCCGCAAACTTCTCTCTTTTCATTGTTCTGTCCATCATGACAAAACGATGATCACCAAAGGCAAACCATCAGCCAAAATCATACTCAAACGTGAACACCCGTTTCGGCTCCGCACAACACGGCGGTCCGTGTGAGAAGAACAAGAAGGAGAACAACTTCTGAAGCAAACAAAAACAAATGATTCATGTTTTTCACCACGAATTATCGCCACTACACGAGTCTTCTCATCGATGTTCAAAAACAGAAATTGGCGAAGGAAAACTTGTTAATTTTGTTCAAACCGCAGCTGTTGAATCGAAGAAACGATAATCCACGAGAGCTGACGGCAAACTCGGGACTTGGCTGTTGGTTTTTGGCATTTGCCCCTCCGGCCATGAATTTCTTTCCAGTTGAGAAAAAGAAAAACTTGTCACCCGTCGTATTTCTCAGCTTCTGACTTTTCTTTGCTATCGAGTTTATTGGAAAATGTTGTTCAGTTCGAGCAGTAGAATCGGACTGTCGAGTAGGGAAATTTTCCCAATCATTAAGCGAAATTTCCGTCGAAAGGCACCACCGCCCGGGTAAGTTCTTTCGTTTCAATTCCCTTCCATTTGTCGATTCAGAAAACCACCGATTGTTCCGCCGGCAAAAAGAGTCTTGTACGGCGTGAAGCGTCGTGAATGGGAAAAACCGGAACACATCGAAGAGTTACTGTGGCGCCGACATGTTTACACCAATGCTATGGAATCAATTCGCAAAGTTTTTGCCAAGGAGATCGTCCAGAAAGAACGCGAAGGTTTGGCGATTGAGAGCCTTCGGAAGCAGGAGCTGGACGAACTGGACGAGTTGATTGCAGCGAACGAACGACGAAATCAGGAAGCGGCACAAATGAGGTTAACCTTCGGCAATACGATAACAATCAATAATTTTTTTTGCAGAAAAAACGCCGAAAATGAGCGTTTCGAGAAGATCAAAGAAGAGATGATGCAGGAAATTGATGCCGCAATCGCTAAACAACATCAAGTGCAGGAGGAGAAAACCGTCGAAGTTCGAGAAATGATCGTAAGTCTGTGGTGTAAAGATCGTTGAGATTTCGAGTTTCAGAAGCGATCAGCAAATTTCGTGACCTACGAGAACTTGGACGAAAAGCTCAACGAAGCCCTCGAAAGTCCACCGGTGGTCTTCGACTTTGCAATCGATGTCGAGGGCACGAAAATTGTTCAGCCAACGCCCGTCAAATACCAAACCGGAACACCGACTCGACAGAAAAGCCGCCTCTACGATGAACTTTGGCTTTCCGGACAACAGAAAACAATCGAAGCGGGTGGTAGTCAGAAGAACTAGGAGTTTTGTTTGTTGTTTTCGTTCATTAAACTGTTCACTCAATCGGCTTCTAATCAACGGACGATGCGCCAATTCAGTTTTGTATGTCGACGCTCATTGAGCGTTTTTTTATTACGATCGAAAAAATCGTAGTGTGATTTGTTTTTGATCGTGGATTTTCGATCACAGATGTTCACAGCGAAAATTTCAAACGTCCAATCGATTTCGAATGCGCAAATGACGTTCCTTTCGAACAATCGTTTCCCAATTTTTTTGCTGCGCTTTTTTCGGTGTCAAAAAAGCGGAAAGGCTGCTGGCCAAACGAAAAAATGAGCGTCGACGCTTCGTCGGGAACCTTCCACCACCAGCTAGTTTTTATGAATGCGTGTGGTCCGCTGAAAGAAGAAACTCTCGTCTGCTCTTCGCTAACCGAGTGAAGGTCCTTGCTCGTACCACACGACGGAAAGAAGGTTATGGTGAAAAAACATACGATATAAAAAACTACTCCACTACTCGAGAATGACACGAAAAATTCGCTGCACCTCCGTTCGCTTCAATCTCCGCCTTCTTTTCCGTTGCGCGCGTAATTTTGAGAAAAAGTGACCACAAAATATGCCCCACAAAACAATGCCATGGAACTTGAGGTCATGATGTACCGTAGTTTACGATTCCCACAAACTGCTATGTTCGTCTACAATTAGCGGTTCATTCGAATGGAATATAAAGGTAATTGCCGTAGAATACGGTAATTCTCCATTAGCAGCTGTTTTTTGCTGAAACATGAAGTTGAGTTAAACCGTCGACTTCAGTTTCCTTTTTTTGTTCGAAAGTTTTCGTTTTTGCGAATGTTTACGTCCGACAAAAAGTTTTGACGCGCTTTTTAGTTCAATGATAATTCTCACTTTCTGTCTCATAAATCACCGTTCTATCAAGCTCTTCGCTGCGCATTCTGATTTTTGTTCCTCGGAAATGACGCACTAAAAATCGACGTCTCGCAATTGCAGTCGTTTTTTTTGGTTTCAACGCGTCGTGAGTTCGCCACGTTCTCGGACAGCCGTTTTTTCGCGTCGTAGCGCTTCCTTTGTTGCCGTCGGCGCGGTTTCTCGGTTGAAACTCCAGGCGCCAAAAATTTCGTAGCGTTTATTGGCTCGTTTTTTTGCGTGCGTTCTACGGACATCTTTGATCGACGATTGGTGGTTTTAAGTCCGCAGACGTTTTTTTTCTTACGTTTTTGCAAATTGATCGGGAGTGTTTGTCTTTTTGTTCGTCTGTTCAGTGTTCTCTTTTCAGCCGCCGACCGTTCTCGCGGTCGTCTCGACGGCCCATGGATCAACCGGGACCATCGAATCGCCCTCCAACGGGCACTCTGCCATCGACGGACGTTTCACTGTCACAGCGGTAACTTCGGCTAATCAACGTCGATAGTCAACGCTTAGTTTTCAGATTAAGTGGAATGAAGGCAGCGGACAACATCGCCGAATGGATTCTACAAGCGGTGTTGTTTCGAGCTCGACTAGTCCAAGTGAGTTTTATTGCGTGAGTCAAGATCGCATTCTGATTCAGTACTACGAAGTCTTCATCTCACAAGGCGGCGACGATATCGATCAGATTATGCAGTGCGATGAACGGGAGTTTCTCGAGATCATGTCGTTGGTTGGAATGGCTAGTAAACCGCTTCACGTTCGTCGACTTCAACGAACTTTAATGGTGAGTTTGAACTGACTAATTTGTTAACAAAAACTTCAGGAATTTTCTCGTGATCGAATAACATTTTTGCAAGAAGCAATCTCGCAAATTGGACCACCGCCTTTGGGCCCTCATTTTTCAGGCTCTCCGACACCCGAACAACTTGCCGAAATATTTCGGTTGGTCGGTGGACAATCGACACTTCAACAACAAACTTCAGCATTTCGACCGGTCGCCAGAGTTCCAGTCACATCGCCGTCAATCGAAATCATCGGCACAAGGTCGCCAATTAGAACCGATAGCCGACGTCAACTCACAACAACGAAACCGACAGTTTTGAGTACCGGACCATCATCAATTGAACCACCACAGTTGTGGCCATCGACTTCAACTGGAGCACCAGCCGTGGAATTTTTATCGCTTGTTACTGCGACTACTTCTACTCCATCAATTCAACCGTTACATCTGATTGCCTCGACTTCTTCCATCAGTCCATCAACTACTTCAGCCGGTGCACAATCGTCAGGAACAACCGTACTCTCGGACGATGAAATCTCTCGACTTCGTACATTTTCGGTTGAAGTTTTGAGTACCGAACGTTTAGTCGAAGCGAGAACCAGTCGTCGAAAACCGAACAGGTTTGTAACGAAAACTCTACAATATCATTTTTGATTTGTAGAGAGTTGGTTGAAGCGATGGCCTTACCTGAAAACCATCCACAACGCTCGAATTTAATTCGACATCTCGCTTTAATTTACGGTAGACCCGGTGGTCGTCGACCGCACAAAACTCTCACGTCGCACGAAACGGCCGTCAACGAAGCAGCAGCTCAGATTTGTTTACAACAACCGGCTTATTTGACTCGTCGTGATGAGTTGTTTTCGTTGGCCAGACGAGTCGTTCGATTGGCGGGCATTGCGCGAACAATAAGACCCGAAGAAAGCGAACATTCAACTACGATTTCACCAAGAAGTTTGTAAGTTCATCGACAGTCGATACATTACCGTAAACGTTCGTTCAGAAGCACACCACCGCCTGCAAAACGTACAAAATTCGGATCAGAAGAAAAATCTCCGCCTTCATCTCCTCCCACGACCTCACAGCAATAAAGTCGTCTGATCACTTTCAGTCTTCACTGCCTTCAAACAAACCTTGATCTCGCCTTATGTTTTCTGATGCAATAAACGCAATTCACAGACATCTTCGAACAGAACATACCATCAGAAGTCAAGCATTCACGAGCAATAAAAAAACGAATTGAATGAATCTTTTATTCAACTCGCGAATGCTCAATTCTAATGGAAACGATAGTCGTCGTCAATACCTGATAGACAGAAAAATAAGACTTTTGGAGTCGAAATTACAAACCGGGATACGCGCTCTGGAGTCGACCAATGCTGTTGCTCAATTTTCTTCATCGTGCCACAGCGACCCAACCGAAAGGCGGGACGCCATTTGGCGGTAAATTTCTTGGTTGTTAATTTGGGTGCATAATTCTGCGGATAACGAAGACGACCGCAATGTCCCAAAGGCTGCGCGGAGAATTTCAGTGGCTTCTGAAGTCAATGGAAAAAACATACAGAAACGAGTCTGTTCGGTTCGGACGGCGACTTTGAACCGCGCGGTCCAAATTTGAAGGGCGTGGAATTGAGGGCGGGAAGGAGCCAAAGCCGTTGCTCATGTAGCGGTTTTGGGTTGGTATTTTCGCTCTTCACGCAAACATAATTAACCAGTCGAAAACCGGGTTTTGGTTGAAAAAAAGGCGCTTGAGTCGTGGACACCACATTTCCTCCTCTTCTCACTCTCAATATTCCTCCACTCATTTGCGCGAATGAGAAATTCTAATGGAAATAAGAAGTAAACCGAATCGACTCACCGAGAATGGTCACGCAACGGCATCACCTGCTTTCAACTTTTCAGTCAAACCCCAACTACACATTCTCTCACTGTTCATTCCACCTTAATTTGTAGCTAACTCGATACCTCGATTTGGCTTCATAATTACACCTGGTAACGAAATTGAAGGTGGCGATTAGGTCTTTTCTTAGTTCAAATGTCTGATCCAATATTGCTGTAAATGTATCTTGCAACGTACTCGTGTGTTTCTCTCGAAAATACCTCGTTTATCTATTGCAATGAGTTTTGATTTTGCAATGCACGTGAACCAAAATAAGAACAACGAATGACTCCAAAACAACGAAATTGCTCGTGCATTGTGGAGTGAAGTCGACCGAGAGGTTTTGGTCTCGCCATCTCCTGATCGAAGAATCAATGATAAGAATTCATAAAGGTTGCGTTCTGAACAGAATGCAAAAGACACGCCACCGATTTCTTATTTGGTTATCATATAAAACGAGTCCTCTCAACACCTCAGTCTCATTGACCCACTCAATCATTCAATTATGTCCGGCTTCATTCAAGTATCTTTGGAACAACCTTTCACTTACCTTAAGGGTATCAGATATTCCGAATCTATTCAATGGAACGCTTTCGTTCTTTCTATGGTCTATGTTGTCGTTATTTTTTCCATCAAAGCTTTTATGTCCAGCCGAAAACCACTTAATGTAGGTTACAGTAATCCAAGAGCGAATCAACGAATTCTTTTAGATCAAACTTCCACTTCAGGTATTTTCTTTATTCTCGTTATTTTGTACATCATTTGAAAACGTTTATTTAGCTTTGGAATTTGTGGTTAGCGTTGTTCAGTATTGCTGGCGCTGTGGTTACAACCAAAGCACTTTTACACGAAATTTTTAACTACGGACTAGTTGGTGAGTTCAATTGTGTTTCGAATTCAATATTCTGATTTAGCTTCTTATACGAAATGTGGTGACTTTTTCCAAGATGTCAGCGGACTTTGGACGTTTTGGTTTTGCATGTCGAAAATGGCCGAACTCGGCGATACCATCTTTATTGTTTTGCGTAAACGACCACTCATTTTCTTGCATTGGTATGTTGAATGACATTTAAATTTTGATTGAACATACAAACTTTAGGTATCATCATGTTGCAACTCTTAACTACGGTATTTATTCGTACAATAATCAAACCGTAAGTTTTTGTCGGAACTATTTGTAATCGCATTTGTTTGATTATAGGCCTACAACACCTGGTTAGTTAAACGAACAAAAGACTTGAAATTTTAACTGACGTCTTTTGATTTTTAGGATCGTTTGGTTGAATTTCAGTGTTCATGCTGTTATGTAAGATGAAGGAATAAATACAATAATAAGGTGGTTGATCTTCAGGTACACGTACTACTTCTTGTCCGCTTGTAACATTCGATCGCCTGCATGGATTTCTCGACTGATCACTTCATCTCAGATCACCCAATTCTTGATCACTCTCGTCATTCTTTTCCACGTTGGATGGTTGAAGGCGACCGGCTATACGGTCGATACCACGTGGGGAGTTTATACGTTCTGTTTGTTGATGGAACTTTCGTACGTTTATCTCTTTGGAAAATTCTTTTTCGTTAGATACGTCAAGAAGCAACCCCGTACTCATATTGAATGAGCTCAATTCATTTGTTGATTAACCAGTTGTAAATGCACAATAAACAAAATGAATTTTAATAATCGTCTCTTGACCTAAAATTTCAAATTTCGTTTTCTAAGCTAATTTGGAAAAACATCAAAATCCCAACGTCTTTAATCACATTTACTGATTCAAATGCTCAATCGCCTTAAGATCCAAAAGCACTTTACCAACGTAGCCATTGTCTTCAATAGCCTCCAGTTTTCGAACATACCAATCGGGCAATCCGTGTTCTTTTGCACCTTCGACTATCACGCGTCTACAATTGAGAATCAAGATAGAAAAAACACGAACCCAAACTTGTAGTGCGGAGATGGTGCTTTCAATTCACGAGTCGGATTGGAGTATTGATAAGTTCGACAAGTAATTGTTTCATTTGTACTGTACAATTTGACGGGAACTGCAAAACAAAAATCGAAAAGAAGAATTCGAAACGACAAACCACTTAGTCGATGATAACCAGATTCCTGCAAATCCAATTCGGCGGCGAAACTGTTCGGTACGCGCCAACTAGAACTCATTCATTTTCGATAGTTCTTAACCACTTACACACAACCATGGACTTCCTCGTCTTGCTGCTCTTCGATTGACGCAACGGCACCCTTCCAGCGACTTCCGTAATCAAAGAACTTGACTGTGAAGTTCTTCAACACTCCACATTCTTCCAACTGAGCTCCTTTGATCTAAACATTGCAACTTATTAAGCTATTGATTTAAGAACGTACTTGAACCCGAATTCGCTCAGTCAGCAAATTCGATCCAAAAGCAAAGTAAAAGAAGAAGTCGGTTAAGAGACGAGCATTATCAATGACCATCTTTTGTGTTTGTCGTCTCAAAGCTAACAAATAACCCATTGACTTAGTTGCTTTGATATCCGCAAGGTTATAATACCCGGTTGTTATCTCAAATTGCTTTTAATTGAATTAGTTTTTATTCAAATGAAGTTAAACAGAAGTGAACCGATGATAATCCACGATGACTCAATAACTGATCGAACAGTTTAATTATCAATAGAGAACACTTTTTTAGCAAATTAGAACATGGAATCATAAGATGAAAGTAAGACAAGTTGAAGAGAAATCGTTTCAAAGTTAGGTAGAAAAGAAATGGTTTATTATGAAATCAATCTTCTTTTTCTGTAGCAATTAGTCAACAGCGACATGAACCTGATCGACAATGTTTTCGAATGACATTGCGGCGCTTAAAACTCCATTAGACGATGGTGGAGCGTTTTGATCGACGTGAGTTTGATTGAAAGACGGATTGTAAGCAGCATCGTAAGTAGTTTGTGCAGGTACTCCGTTCATATAACGAAAGCAGGGGTTTTTCAAGTCGAGTCTGTTGGTCTTCTCCACCCCATTCACATTGACACGTAGATCAATATCATAAGACAGACGTTCATTTGCAGTCAAATTCACGTATCCCGTACAGACGTCATTCGGATGAACGATCATGGGTTCGGAAATGAAACATCGAACTTGATACCAATGAGTCAACGGTTCAGACGGTGCGGTTGAAAGTACAAATGTGGCTCTAAACGTTTAAAATAGACATAGACACAAAAATTTGCTTACTGTGAACCAATAAACGATACATCAAACCAAAAGGCTAATCCGTGCATCAAACACGAACGAGTGATTTTTAATTCGAACGGAATTGAGATCTCATGCAATTTTTCCTCGGAATCTTTTTCGAAATTGTAACTCCAGAATGTGACTTCAGAACACAAAATTGATGTTGGCCATGTATCCTGAATCAAAAAAGACTTTAAAAAACCAATTGCCACTTACAATCACTGGTTGCTTAAAAACTTCTGTAAACGCTTGACTTTTCAACGCACTCAAATTTACGCCGTAAAAGTGCTCATTGAACCAAAATGTTGACTTTTGAATTTGTTCTTGATAGACTGGTTCATCACTGAAAAGCGGATATCATCAATCGTTTACATTAAAACTACCTGAATAACGAAAAATAGAGTTTCGAAGTTGTTGGAAACATTCGACCATTTGGATTCAGAAACTTCCTTGCATGTACGTAACTCTCCAGCATTCTCTCGTTCACCAACAAATAACCCATGGGTTCGGATACAATAACATCAACTTTCTCGGGTAGTTCGATCTCCTCAACCTTGCCCGAGATCACGGTAATACGATCCGACAGATTATTACTTCGCACCAATTCCTAAATTGATGTGTTAAAATACAAGAATTCAATGGAACTTACTTGGCAGTGTATTGCCATACTACTCGCTTCCACGGCATAGACTTGTTTCGCTCCGCTGTGAACCGCGAAAAAACTCAAAATGCCCGTTCCAGCCCCAACATCCATCACCACCTAAGAGCAAGTAAAACGATGAATTCAAATCAACTCACTTTATCTTTAAAATCAACTGAATTCGACAAAATTGCACGCTGGTAAGTCGAAGTCCTCACGAAGTCTTGAAGCATGTTCTGCTGTTGATTCAAATAACCGTAGAATTGAAAGTACAAATCGGCAGAGTTTTCTTCAGTTCGTGTATCAAAAGCACTCGCTTTTTCTTTTGTCGTCTGTTTGCTGGATCGTCTCATTAACTGACACAATTTGACTGCCTTTTCAAACTCTTCAGCCGCTTAAAACCCTCGATGCACAGATCTTCCTGCTAGTTACTTACATTTTGAAGATTGAAATCGTAAGCAAACTTGAACGTCCTTTTCATCCAATGGATTCAAAACACAAAGACAACGTTTGATGAAACAAAATTGATACCGAGCCAATGGGAACCATTGATTGTTGCTTCCACCATTCAGATCTAAACAACAGGAACGAACCTAAAAGCAGCTACTCACCACTTAAATAAACGTGTTCGTTGTCTGGAGTTAACGAGAGTGCAGCTCTTTGCTTGACGATCAATCTCAGGTCGCTGAAAGTTCGAATACGAAGCGAAACCAACTCAAAAGTCACCTCGTTCCAACGTCTCCATTTTTCTCGTTCTTCTCATCGTCCGCAAATAAACACAAGTCGACTTCATCGAATTTCAAAGGCGCCTAAAAGAAATTAAACAAAAAGAAGTCGAAGTCACAAACCAATTCGACGCGCACCGCTTCGGAATTCCATTTCTCCATTTTAGAATTAAAAGTCAAAATAAAACCGTGACATCGACTAGAACATATGTTGCTACTTGACCGAGAGCGTAAAAAACTCAAACAATTTTCCAACTTTTAGCGCTTTTTCTTAGAATGCAAACGCATGAGATGAGCGGCGGGACTCAACTCGACGACTACGATTACCGTAGCTGTTGGATTAGTCATCACGTAGTACGACTGGATTAAGAGAAGGCCTATAGCCTATGGATTGCAAAGTACACAGTAAATGTGTTCAATTACAAGAAACTGGTACTTGGTATAGAAATGAAATTTTCGAATGTCTGATTATATTTGGGATCTGATCGATTGGAATCCAAATAGAAATCTCTTCCAAGTTTGATTGCTTGTTTGTGTATTCATATTTCCCATTTTGCAACAACCTCATGAAATGTTGCGGCGGTCTTTTTGGTTCAACTCCAATAATCTATGCATAAGACCGGAGCTCTCTTGCAGTCGCATTGACTTTTATCAAAAATGTCTCAAAATTAAGCCTTCGTTCTTGAGCAAGGCGCCAAGCATGATCGTGATGCCCAAAAATTTCTGTGATTGAAAGTTCTTTTGTTGAACATCATGACGACCAAACTAGCTTGTTTGTTGATTGGAATTTGCTTCACAACTCGCAGTTGAAAAGAAAGTTCACAGCTAATGAAACTCGTATGACTGTCGAAATGACAACGTTCGAGTACGTAGCACGTGCTTTCCGTTCCACTGAATTTGCAATTTCTTCGACTCCCTAATTAGTTTTTCATATTCGGATAAACGAACCCAAAATGCAACTTCGCATCTTGAGATCACTGTTGCCAATTAAATTTATGTTCTCCATTCCCACATCATCGGTCCGGTAACTGTGCACGTCTTTTAATACAATAAACAGCCATCAGATTTTGCTTTCGAGAACATCCGGCAATTCGAGAAGCTTTGGGTCTAACACCTCGTCCTTTTCGTAATTTTTTCGTGAATTTTAGCGCAAACAGATGATTTTCGTCGAAGCAACATGCCCAAAAGAATCCGCTTCTTCTCTTCCGTTTTGCCATAATCGCAAAGCGAAATTAGAACTCTGCGGCCTTTCAAATTGTTCTTGTGACCGCACCGTATTCTAATTTTCATCATCCCACTTTTGCTTCTTATTTTTGCACTTCAAATCGTCCACAGCCTCAGGCAGTTTAGTGAACTTGAGCAACCTACAGTGAAGTTTTTGTCCCAGAAACTTCGATTCTTCTGTTTCCGTAGCGTTTGTTGTCAAATTACCGTTGGTTAACACAAATAAGTTAATTATCGTCATTAAAAGTTTATGCTCATTTCCACGGGGCTCTTGACCACAAAAAGCGGTTGAATAAACTTGAGAATATCAGTTCCCTGCTAATCAGACTTTCGCTTGCTGTTTCTGGTCTTTGAATTGCAGATCCATTTGACACCTAGAATTTAATGTGCATGACGGTCAGACAGCAAACATGTTTGGTTTAATGCTTTCGAATAGTTAAGAGCTTTGAAGCAGCCAAAAAGTTTGAACTAATTGCTTTATTTAAACTAATATGTTCGTTTCCGTTCCAACTCACGCACACTTATCAATTAGCAGAGTGTTTATCGTCTTTCTTTTAATTGGTTTGAGATTTCAGTCTACGGTTCAAATGTCCAATCAAACATCTACGACTTCCGATTCCAATGAATTAGATTGTAATGTATCTATTTTAGACGGTAATAAGTTAATTTGGAGAAATTATCCGCTCTTTTAAATTCATTTCAGACCCTCTAGTTAGCATTGTTCTTGCCGTCGTGTACGGTTCAGTATTTCTGGCTTCATTGATCGGTAAGATTGTTGAGTGTGGATTTAGTTATTGAACGTTTTAAGGCAACTCGTTTGCCATAATCGTAATTTGCTCTCATCGAAGCAGTAAGTTTTAGGAATAAGGTGCGAGATGCACAAGTTGAAACGTGTCTCTAATTCATAATGTAAACATGAGTAACGTTGATTTCAGTGCGAACTTCAACCAACTTCTTTCTCGGTAATCCCGTAAATGTTTTCATTAACATTTGGTTTTCCACTTTAGGCAACTTGGCTTTCGCAGATCTTTTGGTTGCCATTTTCTGTATTCTTCAGAACTTTTTTCACATTGTACGTATTGATCTACGAACTGAAGTTACTTGCATGTTTTGTAGAGTTCGTCCAATTGGGCGTTGGGTTCTGTGTTTTGCAAACTTTACGTTACAATCCTACACTTCGCTCCTTGTACTTCAATTGGAATTCTTGTTTGCGTTTCTTTGGAAAAATATATCGCTGTGCTCCATCCGCTTTTAGCACTTAAACTGTTAACTCCGAAACTACGTGGTGCTATGATGGCAGCAATTTGGATCACAAGTCTTTTAGTCAATATGCGTAGGTTAATTGACAATTTAGAATAGAACCAGATGGTTGTTTAGCTTACTACTTTACGACAAAAGAACTTCATTATAAAAAAATTTCATATTGTGCGAGAGATTTGGGAGAAGGGTCAGAAATTAGCAGATAATCGATGCTATTGACCGTTTTAGACAACTCAACATTCGAAGTATAATAACAGCATCTTTTGTTATTTGGTACTTAATTCCATTGATCACCATTGCGTTTCTTTACACACGAATCGGTCTCGTACTTTGGCGTTCAAGTTTGAAGCCGCTACAAGTACGCTATTCAAATGGTGAGCTTGATTCTCGTGCCAATTACAAAGCAACGGGCAACGGGTTAGCAGACTCCGCCGGTACAGCCACATTGACCATTAGCTACGAGACGGAGGCCCTCAACGACAACGAGAACAATCTGGCAAACAACAGCACAAACCGTGCACAATCATCGGACGATTCCACCGGACAACCCAACGAGAATGTAAACTCAGAATTAATCGAGTCCCGTAAAAAGGCACGTGACTATGAGGCTTCAATATCTTATATGATTTTCCAACTTAAGGTCATTCGATTGCTTATTGCAATTGTAACTTCTTTCGCCGTTCTTACGCTTCCAAATCACATACGATTGTTGCATCTGGTAAAACGATCAATCTCTTTCAATCTTCAGTATTTTTCAGTCATATGACGACAGTCACAATTGTAATTCAAATTGGACAGCATTGTTGCAACCGTTGAGTTACTTAGCACTTTTTTGCTCATCAAGTGTCAACCCGATATTGTACGCGTTTCTTTCGAAACGTTTTCGTTCGGCAACACGTGATATTATGAAGTGCAGGTTGTCGAGTTTTCGTGTGTGGTCGAAACAATTTCGATGAAATTTTCAGATTCGGCGGTGTGCAACGCAAAACCACCAGAACACGGACCATTTTATCTGAGGTTCAACAAGAAGCGATAATGTCTCGTTCGCCGAGTCTCACACGCGCTACATTCCGCTAATCAAGTGCAAAGAAAGTGCATGTTTCCGTGGCATGGTCAACAAACTTACGAGTACAAACTTGAATGCTTTTCTTGAATATCAAATCTCATCGGCAGATTGATCTCCATTCGTTCACACTCATTTAATTGCTGTTCATTTCCCGTGTGAATTGTTTACAGTTTTTTGAACAATAAAAGTTTATCCGGAATTCGAACTACGTTAGATTCTGGAGCTGGGTTTTGAGAAAATGAACGGTTTCTAAGAAATGATGACAACCGCACGAGATGCACGATGAAGAGCCGAAACGACGTAATGCAAGAATGATGATGTTTGTACATGACCGCGAAGAAACAGGAAGATTACGCGACCTTTTTGTGTTTCTTCGGAATGACGCGGACGACGATTTGGTTGAGTACGGGAAAGAGTACGAAATAGCAAACGTAACCCCAGCAGTACAATGCACAAATTGGCTGAAAGCGTCGAGTTATCTGGAGAAATAAACTGATAACCAACTTTAATCCAAATCTCTTTCTTGACCAATCCAAACGTCAAGAATGCAAACGCCATCGAAATGTTGATCATAATACGACCAAACAACCAAGTGAACGGCCAAACATATGGTTTCGCGAAGAACTTGGCTGCACCAGGTGTCCGTTCAATAAGGCGGTATAACTATAGAATAGAAATATAAGTTTGAATTAGAAAAGAAACGAACGTTATCTTGAGTGAACATGCACATCAGTTCAAAGCCGAATAGTAGGAAATAGCCCAAATGATATCCGTGCCAAAGCGCCAAATAAAGAAGTGTAATCGTTTGACTGTAGAACCGATTGCCCATCCATTTTAATCGTTTGAAAATGTGGCTAAAAATACACAAAATGATATCGGCAATCAAATCGACTCACTTTTTAGCGAATGTGTTTGTTCCGCAGTTGAACGATTCAATGACCGACGAGAAGTCACTTCCTAATTCGAATTTGATTATGTGGATATCTCGAACACCGTCCCATCGATCTTCGCCAATCTCATTCTTTCCGTTGTACGCCAAACCGGTGAGAATTGCGGCACCTTCGGTCAACAACCAGACGGCACAGTATCGGTACATGATTGCTCGGAACCAAATTGTGTTCCAGAATACTTTCCAAAAGAATGGCATCGCGAAGAATTCGGCGGAATTGAAGAATTCATTCGGTACCCAAATCATTCCCCACTGATGAAAAACAATATAGGTAACACCGGCGACAAATCGTTTACAACTCTCCATCAAACTCGACTCCTTAATTTCGCCATTTTCAATCGCTCCCAACTCCTGGTTAATAAACGAGCGGAAACGACTCAACGGAAATTGTGGTCCAACAAATGTACCCGCAAAAAAGAGGCCAAAAGCAGCGGTTTCCAACAATGAAGGCGGCTGTTCGATAGCATTTGTGATTTGATCGGATTTTCGTTTGTGCTATAACCATTCAACATAAACAATTCAGAATTAAAACTACTTACCTTTGGTTGTTGTCCATCATAGACGTCCATAACAAGTCCAATGAATCGTAGTGTCATAATACAGAATGGTGTAGTCCAAGTGATATCGTACTCGTGAGATTCTGCAAACCAGTATCCAATTAATAGATGACCCTAAATCGACAACTATGTAAACGAGAATATTCAATTCGAAAACCAACCAAGAAGAAAATGTGAGCAAGAGCAACAGAAGTTTTTGTTCCGGGAATAAAGTTCGTGATTCCCCATACCAACAGGATGCTAATCAAACTGTGATAAATGTGATAACCTAAATCTCGAGAATATCAACAACACTCAATCTCGACTTACCGCAGTTAAACCAATATAACGCAACGCCAGCAATCACAATAAACCAATGTTGAACTGCAGGCTTTTTGTTGAAAATGAAATATCGGTAGAAGGCAGCAAGCGGATAGCCGAGGACAATCGAAATGATTAATCGAAGTCCATCTTCACGAACGTTGAAGGCTTCGGATAGAGAGCCAACGATGCTCATTCCTGAAAAAATATTCGCAAATTGACCGCCGAAATTGGAACTCCGCCACTTCTGACGTGAATGACAAATTCGACGCGAAGAAGCGCCGATCAGACCACCCGAGAGTGAGATGACAGACGTTCTTTTAAAATGCGCCTAATTTCGAAGGAGCGGCAAAAAATCGAGTCAGTTCGAAGGTTCAGAGTACGAAGAGCGGAAAACTACACGTTTTGATAATACGAAGAACTGTGGAAGCGAACAAATTTCTCACCACGAAATCGCAGCGTCGTTTGAGTTAACAAAATCAGACACTTCCACGCAATCAAACAAGAGGAATTGAAATACCGTCCAAGCGAATCTAATCAGTGTGTTTGCACAAACTTCGGAGCGCTTTTAGCCATCACTTTTCCTCCGACTCATCATCGAAATTTGGAAGTCGCGGACTGCAGGTGTGCAAAGGTCCGTAACGCGGGCATCGACGGGAATCGCCGATCAATCCGCCGGACTGTCGAAAGTACCGAGCGGGCAGGAAACCCGTGAATATAACAAAGAAACCGCAAACAATGAAGATTTTATTCCTGAGCTTTCAAAGTGTTTGTTAGATCGATTCAACAAGTCAATGCACAGAAAATTAATCTACATAAGTTTTTTGGTTACAATTTCGATAACTATTCGTTTTCGATAAGACGGCATGTGACGTTGATTGAAATTGAATGGTGCCCGTCTTGAGAGATATTCAGCGAAACGACATGTAAAGACTCCGCAATCAAACCCGTTCATCTGTTTAGGACATGGCTATAAGTTGAAACAGTAAAGCTCAAATCCAATAGTCATTCACTCACTTCTAGGTCAATCAACTCGTAATTATTAACCGAGTATTTGGACTCGTATTTCTTCTCTGATTCCTGTTGTAGATAGTCACTAAAGATCTCTTGTGTAAAGACATTGGACGTTGAACTTACTGTATAAGCTTCAAATACTCTTCACCGTTTCTATTCATTGAATTAAAAAACCGAAGCTGACGTTTTTCATTGTCAATCACCTAAAATGGAAATCTGGTTCCGAATCACATTTCAAATACTCACGGCCAAACACCAATGAGCGCCGAGATGCAACGGAACAAGCACGAGATCGTACTCGAACAAATTCACACCTTTTGTCCATCGATGGATTCGAGATTTACTGTGAGGATTGGTTAAAGCGGTGAAGAAGTAGGTGCTAAACGCGTACACCTGAACAAATAGACGATTTGACAACAATGCAGAAAGAAGAACACACCATTGGCAATCCTTCGATGGTTTTTGATCGCTTAACAATCAAAGAGAAGTAAAAATTGATGACTTCATCGTTCAGCCAACTTTTTGGACTTAACGTTTGGAGATCTTTTCGAGTAATCGGTAAATTAAACTCATTCACTAAAACCTCATCGACATCCTTCGTTTCATCCCAGGCATCATTACAGATTTCTGTTTCTTCCTTTGATAGAACTAAAACCAGAACTTGTACACTTCCAATAGACTTCGAAGTTACCCGGAAAATCCTTAACTCCCGGCACATGAACGACATCAAATGGTCGACCTTCAACACGAAGTTTCCCTTTGACCTCATTCACTAAGTCATCCAAATCATTAGCCTCAGAGCGAAAATGCAACGCTTCAGCATCCTTCCGTTGGCTTTCAAGTTTCAATTTGTGCAAATGTTCGGCTGATGAAGGTGATGGGAAACTCAACGGTTTGTGTCGAGGTACTACTGGCCGTTCTTCGGCAGGCTGACGATTAAATCTAAAGCAAGTTGATCGAATTAATAAAACTGCTATCACTCACTTCTTTTCCCAACGGTTGATTCCTTTACTCTTTACATTTTGTGCTATCCGGATGTTCGTGCAATCTGCTTCAGAACGATGCGATTCGATATCACTTCTTCTTGGGGACTTTGGCTCAATATCTAAACCCGAACTACTGGAAACTTCAGAAACAATTGACGGGCGATTGGAATCAATAATCTTAATATTGCAGCTAATTCATAAAGAAAAGCTCAAATATTACGTCAATCGACTGCTCTGTAGTTTCTTTCTCCGTCGTTTCGTCTGTCCTTCCTTGGAGTCGGCTAATACGATAACGAATCCATTTTTTCAATCGACGAGAATATCGTCCTCTGAAGATAATATTGACAAAACCACAAAACCCTAATCCAACGGCAACCACCGATCCTGCTACAACTAAAACCATCATTTCGTTTCTTAAAAGCCGTTGAAATGGCAGCCCCAAAATAGTCGTCGAGCCAAAAGTTTATGTGAATCTCCCAAAAACAACGCAACATAATGCCAAAACAACAGGTGAACAGAACAAGAAATTGGAAATGATTTAAAGATCAATAAATAGCATACTGAGTATCGAAACGTTAAAAGCTATCGTTCTTAATTCGACTCCACATCGAGCTGTTCGGGTGTAAAGTTCACGAGTAATTGACGAATCTCTTCCGGATTCAAATGGCGACATTTGTTGAGAATTTGTAGTGCACGTGCATCTCGACTCGAACTCTCCGTACTTTCCAACAATTCCAACGTTTCTTCAGCGTCCTTAAGTTGCAGTTTTTATTATGGGATTTGATTAAAGTCACTTACTTTGATCACGCTATCCGGAAATCCAACCATACGAGCAATGCAAATGCCAAACGACTTCTCGGCAACTCCCGGACTAATTTTGTACAGAATAGTCACGGCTCCATTTTCGTCAGCGTATGTATCGACTTTCAGGTTTTGTACTCGGTCCGGATATCGTTCTTTGAGAATTCCCTAAAGTAAGAAGCTGGTAATACATAAATGGGAATGAAGACAACCATTTCGTGAAAATGAGTCGCAAACATCGAGTAACAACCACGTGTAACGATTTCTTCGGCAATCGAAATCGCTATTCCGAAACCATCAAAAGTGCTTGTACCACGACCGAGCTCATCGATTATAACCAACGAATTTGGAGTCGCATTTTTGAGAATCGAAGCACAATCGTTCATTTCGGCCATGAACGTTGAAACACCTTTGTAGATGTAATCCTGGGCTCCAACTCGGGTAAAGATTCCATCAACCAGTGAAAAGCGCGCGGATTGACACGGAACAAAACATCCGATTTGGCCCAAAAGAACGGTGATAGCAGCGGATCTTAAAACACCACAATTCGCTAAGTCCTTCATTGCCAACAGCGACTTTAACGCGCAAAAATTAACACAGACTGTCAATAAAAATGTTGCAAAAACAAATGTAAAAGCTGTCTTATCGCAAATGTGTGTGTTTCTTTTCGTCGACAAGTTGCTTTGGCAATGAAGCAGATGAACATGAAAACGATTAAAATATAGACCTCAAATAGCTGCTCTTTCCACCCATGTTTGCACCCGTAAGACAAATAAAGTTCTCAGTATCTGAAGAGATTAGTCATTTGTAGTCCTTCTGTTTAGCCTACCGAATTTAATGTCGTTTGGAATATAAGACTTAACGAGTGGCGAGTTCTCCAACACTGGATGACGACATTCGATGAGCTCGAAAACGCGAGTACCGGGCTCGTGGAGTTCTGGTCGAACGTATGGAGTAATTGCAGTGGCAGTTAGAACGGAAAATCCAACAAGAACATCGAGAACACCAATACGCTCATCCAACGCTTCGAAGGATGGAATGTAACCAGCTATAGATAGAATATTTGCGATTGTTGTAAAACCTTGAACCTACCACTTGCTCGTTCAATTGCTCGACGAATTTCTTCCTGTGTACTCTCATATTGTTCGCGAAGATCGAGTAACGTGGGATTCAATTTTGCTAACGCCGTTGTGTGGAATTTAACTCCTGCTTTGTTCGTCTCAACGACGTCGACGTTTGCTTTTCGAATTGAACTTTGTACCTGAAAACGAAGAATAAGAGTCGTTACATTGTCGTTACAACTTTGCATGTAACGCGAAAGAAGAATCCGATGTTGAGGTTTTCTTCCAGTTTGACACTCTCTTCGTTGATTTCCGCTTTAAATCTTGACAGTTCTCGATTTGCTTTTTCTTTCAATTCGTCCATTTCCTGATTCAACTGAAGCAACGTTTCTGACATTACTGGTTTCACGCCTAAATCGTTTTATCAGTTTCCGTCGATATTTTGAATGCACTCACGATATTCGCCGGTCGCTCGAATGAACTCAACGGTTTCCTCGATCAAATCGGCGAATTTTGCCAGTTCGTTAGCTGAACGTTGTAACGGAATCTAAGATGAGTATTGTGATTAAAAAAAGTAGAAGAAAAAGGAACCGAAATCAGTTTCTGTACGGCAGGTGATGCATTCACATCGGGCAAAATTTCATTGATTGTTTTCAATGTACGAACTGCACGATACAAACGATAACAATGCTAAAAGAAAGGGCAGTACACATGTACTATAAGGCTCAACAAACTTCTAATGACACGTTCTTCTTTTCCAATTTTGATGCGGTTGCTGAAATGTCGGTAACTTGCGGCAACAACTGAGCGTTCAACATATCACGACAATCCGGAGCTTCATTGAATGCTTCAACAACATCCAACCGTTGGTTCAAAAGCTCCACATTATTCAGCGGATTCTTCAGCCATTGACCTAAAAGTACGAGCAAATTGATGAAAGGGAATGTGAAAAACATACCCAACAACTCTCTTCCCTTAGTCGTTTTGCATTTGTTGATCACCCCGTAGATCGTGTAGTCGCGATTAGCCGCTTTGGACACTGCAATAGTGAGTTCACGCATCTTACTACTTCAAATTGCTTACAAACACCGTTCGAATTAAAGAGCTCCAAGGCAGCAATCGCCGCGTTGTCCATTCGAACCGTCGAATTTTCATTTTCCTCGTCCATTTTCAATTGTATTTCTGAACAAAACCAGCACTCACAAGAGAAAGATGTTCAACCATAAACTAAAATCTTCACAACCCGTCAACTTGTTGTTACCATCGAATTTCACTATCGATTATCTTCTCAACCTCCAGTGATACCGTATATTTGTTTTACATTTTGTGACTTTTGATCTATTTCTTTAGGATTTGAACCCTCATAAATTACACACGAGGTTGTTTCTTGCTCCGAAACTTGTTAAATCGTTTCGAAAAAAGTTGATTTGTCATCTGAACTTTTATTGGAGAACTTTTCGAAACGATGATACAGGTGAAAATATGAGCATTTCGATATTCTGTCGGACAAATCTGCTCGAAAAAGTGCACGATAACAGCTGAAATTGACATCTTTTTGTTTGTGTCTACAAGCTTCAAGTTTGCAATGCAGTCGTATAGTAAGGTCAATGAAAGTGCAATCGCTTCAGCTGGGATGTTGAGTTTGCAAATTCAGGGCTTTGCGTCAAATTTCGTGATCTTTAAGAAACTGGGATCTATTTTCTGAGTTTGCGTCAGAAGTTGACGTGAATAAGAAGGAAAAACCCTTTAAAACTTCCTCTTTTCACCGTCATCGATCTTGTAATTAAAGGACCAATTGAAAATGCTAAAAAGCCATAAAGCCGGGTGTTGTAAGCTTTTGGTCTCGATTCACTCAACCGTATAAGAAAGAACGAAGAAGGATATTTGAACATGAATGAACTTAATTAGTTGTACCGTTTGCACTTTCTTGTAAACCAATTAATTCGTGTACCATTTTGCTTTTCATCATAGCCTTAGGCAGACTCAAAAATGTTGCGTGATGAAACCATCTATTCATCAGTCCAATTCTCGTTTTTATTTTGTCCAATTGACACCCGTATAACAAGCTATTTTCAGTGTTAGAGCGAATTTTTTTGTCGACTCGACGTGTTTCCCGTTCAGTTGGCTTCACTCCAATTATGACACGTAGAGTTTACACGATTCTCTTCTTTTGCTTTTGCATTGCAATCGCTCATGCAATGTTTAATCAACGTTAGTCATTTAGTTCGAACAACAATCAATTAACGTCTTTATTTTAAGAAGTTGGATCAATGGAAGGCGCAAAGATGGATGCTGCACTCAGTCGTATGGCTACCATTTGTAGTCGTCGTGCCGCGACAGCTGCTGCTGGTCGTGAAGTAGATGCATTGGTTTTTCGTTTATGTAATGTTCTTGGCCTCTAAAATCATTGGTTGTATGCCCACTATCAAGAACAATAAACTAAACGGTTTGTTAAACTCTGTCAATTGAGTGTCATAAGCGAACATTTACGAAATTTATTCCTTCGGCACTACATTTTTAGTTTTCGGTTAGATTATTAGAACGATGTGTCTGGTCGATTAGTTGGCAGTGCGGTCCTTCATCGGAAGCATCCCTGAAATAGCTAATGCATTAACAGCGTAGGATTCTGGTTAAGCTCACTTGCAGTGAGACCGTCCATCGCAAACGTCATTCGGACGAACGCACATTAGTGAATCGCGACAAGTAAACCATGTTCCTTTACAAGGAGGTCTTTCGTTTTCGGAATTGAAAAACTCTTCCACACAATACCACTCGTCAGATCCATCGATACAGTCAGCTATTCCGTTACAGAAGCGAACTTTATCAACACACTCTCCATCTTCACACGCTTCTTGCCAATCGCTTTGACAACTAGAGCAGTAAACTCGGTCAGATAAACGTAAATACGCAAAACCTGGAGTTTTTGAATGATATCAACGAGTCGTTTGATGCGTAAACGAAATAGGAAACTAGAACAACAAAACCCCAAAAAATTTGCAGTTTGACAAACGGGTTCACGGTCATTTTGTTATTCCATCGTTTCAATCGTGTGGTTCGTTAAATAGCAAAAACTTTTACGAATGTAAACAAAGGAACGTCTGGTTGCTGATTTCGATCATTCAAAGAACACATGTGATGGACGAATAAAGTGAAAGCAAGGATGAGATGTGATTAAAAATTCAAAGAATACTCACGATATAAGATAGTGAACAAACAAAATGCAAATACTGCGTTCAATGTACATCGAATTCGAATATCCGTAGAATAAAAAGACCGGAAACGAGGTCTTTTGTTTAGCCATTATAGCGCAGTAAATGGCGCGTAATCAAATTGCTACGACCTTCCATTCAACCATTTTGCGGGGTTTCCGGTTGTCAAACTTCGAACTATCAGTTTTGGTTATACTGAGGTCAGAAATTGCCAAGAGAGCATTTACTTGCTTTATATTCTTAACGAGAGGACGGTTTGCTTCGTTGACGTAAACCTTTTCCTTTTTCTTGAGATTCCAATTTTGTTAAGAGGGTTTTCCACTCACAGTTCTCGGTAATTTGCGTGATAATGTCGCCGTTCTATACTTAATTATAATTCCACGAATGTGAAAGCGGAACTCGGCGTTCGCTATAAATTCAACGGCTTTGTAACAACATTGTTCTAGTTATGCGGTTGTCCTTCATCGTAGGCCTAATTTTGGGTGTGTGGACTACAGGTGGTGAATTATCGAATGCAGCTGAAGCTCCAACTCAACTAGGTGAGTGGATTGCTGAGGATTGGTCATTAGATTCATTGAATGAGTTAAATGAATCCGAGGAGCTGACAACTGTCAAATCCACATTATTGAACGTGGTGGTTCTGCCGGAATTGTCAAAGCTTTTTACCGAAGTAAGTCGTTGCAGTCAATTTGATTCCAAGACAATCTAAGTTGTTGTCAAACAATGATATCGATGTTTACAGCAAAAAATTTCAGATTATTGGTCGAAACGTTCAAGACGAATGGCAAGGTCGCAAACTTCCGTTCTTCGATATTCGTGTTTTACAACTCAATTTGTCGATTAGCAATTTGAAGATCGCACAAATCGAAGCTCCAAATCTACGTTTTGAACTTTCAAGTTTCACATCCGACGATATCTCAACAAATCGTGTGTCTCCAGTCAGCACTAAAATATTGCATATCGTTGGAAACGGCGGCTCAGCACTCATCCGTGGAGCCTATCGAGCCGTCTATCGCAACTCTCGTGTTGGACAACTGGCTATCGCAATACACGGTTTTCATCTCGACATTCGATTTCGTTTACAACACGCTCAATCTCGACGCATTCAATTGTTGCCGTTGACGTGTACAGCGGCAGCCACTCAAATCGACTTAACACTTCTGCCAATTTTGATTGATGATGTTGAAGCGGCAATTGAACAAAAACTTCAAGAGGAAATAAGCCGCTATGTTTGTAATCAGGCAACCCGATACGTTCAATTTGCAGATCAACAACTTCAACTGCGCGGTATTTCCACACCGTTCGATAAAATCAACGAAACTTATTAGCAATTGGCGAAATTATCCCAAATAAATGATACAACATTGTTGTGAATTATTGACCTAGTTTATCTACTGCAAGAAGGAATATGCAAATCGACAAATCAGCCCGTATAACCGGTTGTGTTTTCGCCTTTTTTCATCACATCAACCATCGCCTTAGCCTTTTCTGTATACTCTTTTGCCAGATCGGGATTCTTTGGAATTCCATCGCCAATTTTATACATTCTTAATATGGTTAAAGGGTGTCCAGTACTCGAACAAACCTCGAGACATTCGCACACGATTGAGGTATGTTGAGATCACAAGCCATCTTCCCGTATTTTAAAGCTTGATCCATACTTCGTTCCAGTCGTCCTAAAAAAACTGTGATAAAATTCATCAACTTTCAACTATACCAATTCGGCCGGGTTCAAAATCCTAAAGCAGCACAGTAAGATTTCAATTTGGATGTTAACATTTACCTTTTTATTTCCGCCTTTTGCGATTGTAAACTTTTTGTCGCCCATATACCACGTCGATAACAACCAACAAGCTTCGGCATCTTCTAACTCACATGCTCTGAAATCATATGTCAACGCTTGTCATTAGTTTTACCTTACTTTTGCATAAACTTTTCGGCTTTGATTGAATCAGGTGGTCGATCGGGTTCGCCGTTCCAGTAAACCAACGAAAGAAAACGACAAGCTGGCGGAAGATTCGCAGCACAAGCGATTTCCAACGGAGTAATCATGTCCTTTAAACTTGGCTCACAATCTAAACGAAGATTACGAATGAAGTTCAACGCTTACATTTTCCCGCCAGTTTGTACATTGCATATTTGTAGCAACTTCGAGGGTATTTTCGCAACTCGCAGTTCTCCTTGAAAAGACCGTAGGCTCGATCGAATTGCTGGCTAACGGCCTCCATGTATTCGCCAAGCAAATGACATGAATCTGCTCGTTTTTCCTTAAAAACTTGATCGTAAAAACTCGAACACACGCACTCACTTCATAACATCCGTATCGATACTCGATCCCGATGTTGTCAACGTATTCTCGTCGTTCTTTTTGAATCTCATCGAATTCTTCTTTACTTGTTGGCTCCATTTAGTTGACTAAAAACTGGTCAATTCGTTTGTTTTTATTTGAAAGTATTCCGCGAATCTTAACACTAAAAACTCGCATGTCTTAAACGAAAAAGACTCAATTTAATGCCAAATAGATTTCACACAATAGAAAAACAGCACATGTCATTTACCCATTAACAGACATAATTATTCAAATATTCCGAAATTTAGCGTAATTCGATTTAACACAATTCTTTTTCAACAACTTATATCAAAAACAACTTAGAAGGGATTATGAATAAATACACACAAACGAATAGTGTTTGTACGTGATTATTGTGTTTCGTCCATTCGACTAAGGATGTAATTCACGGCAAGATCCTCGTTTTTGTCACACGCAAAGTACGCCTCGATGACCAACTGCTCAGGAAATCCCATTGATTGCAACTGAAATGTCGCGATTAAGTTTAAAAATCCGGCAAGCTTACTCGTTGAATTGCGTTTCGATCGTTTTCGGTGATTGCAATGGTCACATGTCCACTGTTGTGACCGCCCTCTTCTACACCACCGCCCTGTTCGGCTTCGGGAACCGCTGCGGCAATGTTGGCTCCGACTTCTTCGTTAGCACCCTCATTGAGCATTTGAACGAATGCTTCCTGATTCTCGCGAATGGTTTGCATCAAATCGGGATTGGAATTGGAAATCTCCGAGAGAACCTGAGGCAAAAGCTCCGGATGTCCGCGAACGATCTGACAAATTTGAGCAAATTGCGGGGAATCGCGCAAAAAAGCCAAAGCTCCACCTTCACCTTCTCCTTCGCTCATCTCTACATCATTAGCTTGTTCAGCAACTAAACAGAGAAAATTTAAAGTGCGCAATGAATGAGAAACAAACCGTTATCAGCCATGGTATCCGGAATTCCGTTGCACAAATACTCGACGGCACGATCTGCATTGAAGAAGGCGGCACGCAGAGCTCGAATGACCTCTTCACGCGGATAACCCATACCACAAATCGAGTTGCACATCTCTTCGTATTCAGCCGGAACTAGAAACAAAGTGAAATTTATGAAAGAACTAAAAACGACGACATACGCGAGAGTTGTGATTCAGCGGACGGCTGAGCAACTGGCGCTTCAGCAGTCGTTGGAGTGGTAGTTGTGACCGTTGAAGCTGCCGATGAGGCCGGTTGAGTAGTAGAAGGTGCCTGTTCAACTGCTGACTTATCAGATTTCTTCGGAGTCAAAGGGACTTCGACGCGTTTCTTAGAAACAATCATATAAAGAAGTAATTAATCGAAACTAACCTTTGGTGCCATAACGACAATGTACTTCTTCTCGTCGACATTTATTTCCTTCAAAGTTTGTGTGTTTTCCAGAACTTTCCCGTTGTAGATCAATTTCTGACGTTCGACCTAAAACTCGACGAATTTTAAGGAAATGACAAAATTGAACAAACTTCGAATTCCTGTCCCTTTTCCTCGAAAATCTTCTGTTTGATATCGCTAACGATCACATTCAACGGAAACGTGAGCTTGAATGTTTGCGACGAAATGGTCTTGAAGGTGATTTCGGAGGTTTTAGTAGTCGTTCCCGATTCTTCGCTCATTTTTGATGACAGCTAAAACTCACGGCTTATTCCGCATCCATACATCACGCAATTTATGAAAGGTAAAGCACGATCGAGAAGAAGTAAACAAGACCATCGAACGAACGGAATGCTATTTATCAGCGTCGAAAGCGGCCACTGCGATTTCTGCCGCTCGTTTGTTATTGGCAAAGTGCTACAACAGAAATTCCATCTGAGTTCACTTCAAGGTCATTAGCTAATGTATTTTCTTGCACTTATGTCTAATTACCACTAAATTTGTGTACAAGTATAAAAACAACGAAAATCTAACAGCAATTCGGCTCTTTCCTGTTTAACCACCCCATCCGACCGCTCGCTCAAATTTTTTCGCATGCGAATTTGCTCGCATTTAATTAAGTCCCGCGTTCGATTCCTGTTGCTCGCGTTTTGTTTTTCGTTGGTCGTAAGTGTTGGGGCACTCATTGTTCAGTTCTCGATTCGTATCTATGTGAATTTGAGTGGCGTTCTCGACATCGTCATCAAGACCCGTTTGAAGCGATTATTTCAGACATTGCGAGTTTAAATCCGCCAGAATAAAAGGTTCAATGAATACGGTTCTCTTAACAACCCAAAAAATTTCCCTCAAGCGATCGGCTACCGCCACTTGTTCACATTTCCGCCCACACCAACAACAACTCGAACAACAAAGGATCAAATCAATCCAACAAGAGACGTCAATTCAACCATAACGATGCACACAACATGAATGCACCTACAACTCCGAACACAACACCGAAGTCCAAGGAATCTCTGGAACGGGAATGCGCCTTCTGCTTTAGCCCTCATTACACATCTGCTTGCCCGATGTGCTAATGCTGACCGCACTCTTCAATCTCAGCTCAGCAATCAACTCCATTCCAATTTGTCGAGTCGAAGATTCCCTAACAGCGTACTACGTCGATCAACGCACCGTTGTAAGGGATTCCGCGTCCTTGGAGTTCCTTTCGAAGGCTTTTCTTCAACTCCTCAAACTTAAGTTAATAAACCTTTATTTTAACACAAACACGAACGAGATAATGGATCACTGGGCGAAACAACAGGAGAAATCCCGACCTTAAGGGTCGGTAAGAGCAAATTTGGCAAATTGACCTACAATCAGCATTTCAACGAGCGAACGGTAGGCCTTTCGGTCGGCTGTGAACAACAAAGTGCAAACAAATTGGGTGGCAAAGAGAAGGAGGTAAAAACCGGGGAGTTTAACAACTAACATACGGTTTATGCATAATGAAATCTTGTCATTGTTTTGGGTGTCGTCGGGCTCGAACTGATGTCCGCGTCTTCGCTGGTCCTCGTTCGCTTTCCGGGGCTACTGAGCTCTCTCCATTGGTTGAGGTTTGGGAATCGAGAGTTCGGTTTCCAATGGATAAAGTGTAGCGACCGCTCGTTTGATAGTCGTCGTCGTCGCGAACGGTCTCGACTTTGGCGTCTTTCGCTTAAGGTCGGCAACACGTAGTGTAGCTGACCGCGCGACCTGATCGCTTCCATAGAACAAGCGTTCAATTCGTCCGAGTTTCCATTCATTCCGGTGACGCGGCTCTTCGGCTATGATCACAGCTTCTCCGACTTGAAGGCTTCGCGTCTGCTGACTCGTCGAGTTGAAACGTTCGTGTAGCGAGGTCAAGTAGTGATGCTGCCACAGATACCGGAAACAGTTGAGTTTAACAGAAATCGTAATACTGTATGTGTGGTGTCGTTATTGCGTGATGGGTTTGGGATTTTCGTTTTTCGCATCGTCAGTTTTCTTTTCTCCGATGGTAGTTGATCTGATCTCCAGTAAGTAGATATGATTGAGCGATCGCTGTGTGATGTTTCCTTTCGGTGTGCGAAGCGTGATTCCTCGTGTTTTTCCGTCGACTGATTTGTTCAGCTCGCATTTGGAGTCGATCCAATGGATGATTTTTTCAAGCTTCAGGTGGTTCAGCTCTTCCGTTAAAAATTTCATGAGTTTACAGGCGAGATATGCAGCTGTTAACTCAAGTTTGGGAATTGTCATCTTCTGTTAAGGTGTGACAAGACTTTTGGCCATCAGAAGAGATGAGACGTTGCTTTCTTTTATGTAGATGGCAAGTCCGAAAGCTCTTTTGTTAGCGTCGGTATAGAAATGCAATATAACTGGTTCTTGAATGTCAATATTGATGTGTCGCTGGATTGTTAGGACTTGATCGTCGTTGTTGAGAAGAGCGATCTTCTATGCTCGTGTGATATTCTCATCTTGAATTATGGTGTTCCAGTCGTAGAGTTTGGTGGGTTCCCGTGCCTTCTAGATTGCGAGGTGGCAAACCTGATGAAAAACGTACTTTGCTTCTGATGAAGCGGGAGAGGCTAACTCAAAGGGATCATATACGGATGAGTAATACTTGAAGATTTGCCATTTGGTTAGTAGTTTAGAATTGTCGTATTTTGGCCATCGAATCATGAAGTTGTCCGTATCAAGGGCCCAGTTCATTCCAAACAGATTTCCGACGGGGTGTCCATCCAGAAGTTTGAATTTCGATCCAAAGTTGTTTACTTCCTCGTTGTTCGAAGTTATCTGATGCAAGTCAAGTTGAGCTGTTTTGAAAATTTCGACTGCCTTTGTCGTTTTGGTGATTGCCGTGCTGGCGTCTTCACTTAAAAGCATGAGTTTATCCTCATAGATGTTTGATTTCCTTCGAGTAAATCGTTCACATTCGCGTTGGCTTCGTTTAGACGAGCAGTTGTGAGTAATTCGCGGCCTTGTGGAATGGGATCATTAGGCTTGAAACATTCAATCATATCATCTTCCGAACCATCGGGAGCAGTTGTCAGAGCGCACTGTTTAAACGAATTGACGATTGTGTAGGCGAAATTGCATTCCATGCCGTTTGAATCCACTCTAAGTAAAGTTCTAACGAAGGAGCGGAAGGATTACCTCCTTTAGTCGTGGGCTTTTCACCGTGAAGCATCCAATCCTCGCATTAAGTTCTTATTTTCGATTTAAAACTCGCATTCCATACCACATCCGGAGCCTAAATAGTCAGAAACAAACAATGAGTAAAAAACTTTTAACAAACCTGAATAAATTTTTGTTGTACCGCCCGGAATTACTGCTTTTTGATTCGAGGTGAGTTGACCGTCTTTTTCGTAGAGTCAGAAATGTGAGCTCGAGCAGAACCCCAAGCAAGCAGACAGTTTCCAAACAAACTGGGTCCAAGAATAGTCTTCAGATAATCATCAATGGTCTCGTCATTCACCCAATTGGTTCCATAGCATCCCAATTTTATCTTTTTAAATTTTGAACAATCAGTTTGTCACGACGCTTGCGCTGAAGCAAAACAAACGGTGGACATTTGTAGCCATCGGAACGACCAGTAAGAATGACCGTTACTCTCATTTTGTCATGTTCTGTTGTCTTCACCGGAACCTAAATACAAATAGCAAAGAAATAAGCAAATTGTTGACCTGTTTTACTCCTTTTTGCATCCACAGTTAACGAGTTTGATGCGTCCAACCAAACGGCTGTCTCGTCCATCGCATCCGTTGAGTAAATTCATTGTCTTGAGTCAATTTGGATACAAAAAGAATGAAGTCGACGATCTTTTGTGCGTATTCCGATGGTTCCTTTTGACAAGCGGTTGTTGGACGTCGAGAAAAACGAGCTTGTGACGGTTTAAGAACTTTTCAAGCCATCCTCTTGATGCTGTGAACTCATCATCGCTCTTCCATTCGATTGCTTTTCGTTGAATTGGTGATCGTGTCACTCGATTGGCCTTCTCATGACGCTTCATATCTTCCGTCTGGTAATCGTTTGAGCGTGGTTTGGAATAGTTGCAGTGCTGTTTCATCGTCGTCCATTGGTGCGTCGGTTAAGCCGAGTGTTTCTAAATTCCACTCGAATTTTAGTTGTTCGGCGTCAGATTTGGTCGTTTGTTTCGTAGTTAAACGGTAACGCGGATTCGGAGCCTTTCCGTCGGCTGTAGACAACAAAGTGCAAATGTTGTAGCCATTCTGCAATCAATTACAGAATGGCTAGCTATATTGTAATAGGGCTAGTTCAATTGCACAATAGCTGCCGCTCGTTCGCCATTCCGTAATCATTCCGATGGCTGACTTCTAACACGAAAGAAAGTGGAATGCGAGAATTATTGGAAGAACAATGAAATTAACAATAATTAAAAGAATCAAATGAATTTATTTGTTTTCGCAGGTACGAGAGTGATGACATCGCGAATTACATTGGCGTCCCGCTTTCTTGCATCCGCACCGGTTCGTGTTGCATTTAGCTGTGCAATTGCAATGGATGTGATCTTGAGTTGCGCCGCTCGGTGACTGGTCGCCCACTGTCGTTCGTAGAGCCACTTTGTTTTGGGGAACGTTTTCGATGCTCAAAAACTCCGAATTGCATGGGTCCAACTATGTCAGGGTTTAATCTCCTCACAATAAAACGAATTGATCTGCTTAGATGATAGCGGAGTTTATTTACGCGACAGACGAAATAAAAATACACAACTACACTTAATGAAGAGAAAAGGTCGAAGTGATTTGTGGGCTGGAGAGAAGATTCGTCGGTACTTTTGTAGTTTAGCCCCCCCGGATAAATGCAGTTGGGCCCCCCTCTGAAGAAAAAAATCAAATTTTTGAGTCGCGGTTGCGCGTTTTAAGCAGTTGGCCGGATGTTTACGACTTTGAAGGTGTAATGAACGTTTCTGGTGGTGAATCACCCTGTGAAAAATCAAAACATTTGTCGAAAATCGTGTTTTCCGTCAGTCAACTCGTGTTTTTTCTACTATTTGGCTGTTATGGACGAGTTGATTGATTTTACGTCTGCGGATCTCTACGAAAAGCTCAAATGGGACGACGAGAATTTCATCGCTTGCCTTCAACATCTGAAGCTCCTGTTCGGCAATACTCGACCTTGTGTTTGTGGCGGCAAGATGACAATCCGCCCAGTAAAAGCCGGTCGTCGTTACGGTAATTACCGATGCACCACCAAAGACTGTCGCAAAGAAAAAGGGTTTCTTACGGACACGTTTTTTGAAGGAGCCCATCTCGAGTTAAAAGAAGTACCACCCTCCTTCCTTACTTTAGTTTTGATTCGTACTTCCAGATCTTCCAACTCTCGTACTTTTGGTGTTTCGAAATGTCTTCTCACAAACTGTTGCAATTCCAAATGAAACGCGCCGATCATACGACAATTGGAGAACATACATTGGTCGATTACAAAGATTTTCTGCGAGATGTTTGTGTCGAGTATTTCGTTCGTAATCCAATTCGTATTGGTGGAGAGGGCTGTCGAGTTCAAATTGACGAAGCATTTGTGACCAAACGAAAATACAACAAAGGACGACTGGTCAACGAAGCGGTCATGATTTTTGGAGGAATCGAAGAGGAAACGGGGGAGTGTTTCATTTGGCCGATGGAACGACGCGATTCGGAGACTCTTTTGGCGTTAATTCAAAAATACATCATGCCGGGAACAACAATCATCAGCGACTGTTGGCGCGCATACGGTGGAATCGCAAATCTTCCTGAAGGTTATTAACACTTGACTGTGAACCACAGCGTCAATTTCGTCGATCCAGTTACCCACGCCCACACCAACAAGATTGAGCAGTTGTGGCAAAAATTCAAGCGCCGTCACAAGCACGAATTCCGGACTGCACGATCAGTATTTGAGGGATACGTGGCAGACTTTTGTTGGCGTCAAAAGTTTCGTGGACCGAACGTAATGTACAATTTGTGGTCTCAAATCGCTGAGTACTATCCCGTTCAATGATGTCCTCAACAGTTAACAACTGCTTTGATGCTACCGGGACAATTTAATTTCCCTTATTTGTTGTTTTATTTTTTTAAAAATTCCGTCGGGGGGCCCAACAGCATTTATCCGGGCGGGCTAAACTGCAAAAGTACGGATTTGTCGACTATCATTTGAAGGCGGGTAAGGGGTGTGGCTTTCTAGAAATTGATTAAGAAGGAGTTTATAACGGGACGTTACACTCCCGCCGCGGAAACTCACTTTATAATTTTTCAAAAGTTAAGAATACGGAGTCGAGGTTATGCGGTAGCGGTAAAAAGGGTTTGTCTTAAGCTAATTGTAGTGGATTAGTTAAAATTTAAGTTAGAGATTGCTTTCAAGCGGTGCATATTCATGCAGCTCCTTCTGTAGGAGGGGTTTCGGATCCGGATGAACTGTGATCTCTCTGATTTGTTTCAACTCGCCTAAATTGCGCATATAACGGCTCATTTTCGTAGCGATTAGTCCCTAGATTTCCCAATTCGATAAATTCCGTAGGTCGCTCCGCGCGATCGAATTGCGGTTCACGGTGGGTCACAAGATGAGATGGCTCGAAGGATGGCAGTCGCTCGTTGACCGTGCAAGGTTGATCTCCAATCAGGATAACTGGGTTATTGGCGGGTATTCTTGTACGATGATTTTTTAGTCGAAAATAGACCCATACTGTTCCCCCAAGGGTGAGTATCGTTTGCAATTCGGCGGGCCTTTTTGCAAAAAGCGCGATGTGTCGTCGGCGTATGCCAAGTAGTTCAAACGGTCAGTTCCGATCGGAATTCCTAGGTTTCGCCAGCGAACACGATTGAGCGCGTCTTGGAGGGTCAGAATGAAAAGTAAAGGTGATAAACTGTCGCCTTGTCTCACCCCCCGCTTTGTGACGAACGGGGCGGTTGACTCACCGACTATTACGCTTGAAGTTCCAGCGGCCTATAACAATACAATAAAGTCCGGAGGAAAAGATACATAAAACATCGGCAGAGTGGGAAGGGGGACGCCACATTTGGACAAATCACCTTTAGACTCAACATACATCATAACCAGTTCTCTGAAGTAAAAAAACAAATCAATGAAATAGAAGAACAAACTCACTTTCTTAACTCATAATAACGCTCAAGTTCCCTGTACATGGAGTCGTTCTCCATGTCCTAACTCCAGATGAACTTCGTGCATCACTTGAAAGACTTCGCTTTTTTAAAAAACTTCGTCTCCGTGAAACACTTTTGGTGTCGATCCAATTGTTCGAATGTTATACGTGGTCGCGTAATTTCTTTCAGTCTGCGACGTGAGCTTTTGACCTGATTCATTTGATAACGGTATTCAATCGCGTTCCATAAGCTTCGTCGGATTCCAAGATCACCTGGACCTTCTTTGTATTTCGCCACTCATCGTACTTGCTCTCAAAGGAAGCTTGCATATTGGTCGTAATCGCAAAGACCTTAACAGATCATTAAAAACCACTTGAAAAACGCGAAATCTTGTAAAAACAAAAATGAAAAGCAGAAGACTTCCACTTTCAACGGAAAAGGTCATCAAAAAGCGATGAAAAATTGAGTGAATAAACACTTGCGGTTCGTCTGTCGGTTACGCGTATTTTCAAACACGATTTTTCACTTGTTGGCTACTTTATTTCGTGTTAGAAGTCAGCCGTTAGAATGATTACGGAATGACTAAAACACAAACAAATTGGATAGCAAAGAGAAGGAATAAGTGAAACGAACCGATCGGTTCTTACAAGAGTCATTAAGCACCACGCGCTATTCACGCATACTATTGGCAAAAAAGAGCACGTCCACTTGCCAAAAATGCGTTCGGACATCGACCAAAAACAAGCAGATAAGCGATTTTGCGCGTTCTCTTTTCAATCAAGGCGATTTCAAGACGGTAGCAATTTCACACAGAAGGCAAAAAAGAAAACTTGAAATTTTGGATCGTTATTTTCCTACATTTCCCCTTGGAATCGAGAACGAGGTACCAAAAAAGCACGCAATTTGCATGGAACTTCAAAGGCCCATAAGTCCACGCAGGGTACCGCTTAGCAAAAACTGATAACACCATCAGATTCCTCTTAAAAGGCGCGTTTTTTGGCATACAGTATGCGTGAATATCGCGTGGTGGCTAACGAGCTTTCCTTTTTTTACGGTAAACGGCAAAAAAAAGTTTTGGGGGTTTTATCGTGGAAGCGCAAGGTCAGAAATTTCGCCCGCAAAAAAGTATCAACTGAACGCTAAAGCGGTGAATGAGCGAAAGGAGCGCGAGAGACGGCGCTTCGCTAATCGGTCGCCCTTTCACTTTCAGATGCGACAGTAAATTCCTCAACCGCAAATTTCTCTCATCTTCAATTCACATCAAGCAAATCGCCAAGATTCATTGGTCAATTCAAAACAACAACCATACGAAGATCAATTGGTCAACAAATTTTCTTGAATGTAACGAACACGTTCTAAATGACTTAATGAGAAAGTTCAATTAATGAAATTAACTGACTTAATTCTTCGGCCAATTCAACTCGTCTTCCAGTTAAGTAAGTCTTCTTGATTTCCTGATCCTGTGACCAATCGTCCAAAAGATCTTTGACCTCTTTTTCCAATCGACGTTGTTCGCTGTTTGTGATCCGTTGACGAAGTGCATTGGTACTCAAATCGAGCATTTCTTCAGTCGATGGAACAAAACAACAGCTTGACAGTCAACTTCGCTTTCACCATCGAAACCTTGTTTGTAGTTCTGATAGAAGGAAAGACAATCATTTCTCGCCTGAAAATGAAAACTCTCTTGACTACCTGTAAAAGACGTTCCAGATAAAATTCGCGGAATATTTCCGTCCATTCACGTTGACTTGTTGTGGCAGGTACAACGGACGGCCGAGCAATGGCCGTTCAAAAGGGGAATTTATGCTGCGATACCCCGGTAATTTGCTCGCATTTAATTAAGTCCCGCGTTCGATTCCTGTTGCTCGCGTTTTGTTTTTCGTTGGTCGTAAGTGTTGGGGCACTCATTGTTCAGTTCTCGATGCGCATCTATGTGAATTAATGTGGAGCTCTCGGCATCGTGATCAAGACCCGTTTGAAGCGATTATTTCAGACATTGCGAGTTTAAATCCGCCAGAATAAAAGGTTCAATGAATACGGTTCTCTTAACAAACCAAAAAATTCCCCTCAAGCGATCCGCTACCGTCACTTGTTCACATTTCCGCTTAACCAAATAGCTCAGACGCAGAATTTGAGTCCAAATTTTATGTCGAGAAACAATCGTAAACTTATCATAAACAACCGGTCAGCTCAACCTTTTATTGGGGATGACGTTCGAATAGATTGTCCAACTGTCGAATCTTTTCCAACTGCGGTGGTGTCATGGAAATTTGTAATTGTGAAGTTGTAAATAACCTTTACTAACGTTGTTTAGGGCGATGAACCAATTGATTTTTCTACTGGACGCTCGGAAGTGACTACCAATGACTCATATCTGCGGAAATGTCTCGGCAACAAACCGAAGTTTGCCAACTGTTTGCCGACTTATCAGAATCCAAAACGTTCACTTGTCGATGATTTGAAAGAAGAAAACGGCCCCGTTTAGTCTTCGCCAGAGATGTGGCGTTGGCAGCGCAGCCAGTTGAAAGTTGCAATTGTGCGGTGGAAAAAGCGGTGAGATATGCGAGTCGAAAAAAGTTTGAGTGAGCGTTCGGATGGCGATTAAATAGGAAAGATCCAGCAATTCAACAAACAACAGAATCTTCGTGATTGTCAAAAGCGTCGATTTCGACTTCCTAATTAGACCGTAGATGTTATGTGATTTGGGTTTTTACAACTGTTTTCACAGAAGTGATTAATAAATAGAACAAATAGAAGGATGAGCAAAACGAAAAGGTGTGTCGTGTGAATCACAATCTCGGCAGACGATGTTTGCGGATTGTTTCAGAGTCTTAGTCGTCGTTTCGTTTTTGGATTCTAAGAGCCCGTTGGAGGAAATGAGCGGAAAGGTCTGCAGTGTTAGTTCGAATCATAAAATAATGCCCAGCTTCAATCGGAATTCTACGTAGAGCGCTAGACATCAAACCATTTAGGCCAAAAATTTGTTTTTACTTGGCCGTTTCTATTATAATTTACGTGAGTGCGGATTTGTGGCCACAAGCTAAGAGGAGCTTTCTGTTGCCGCGGTAATGCAGAAGTTCGGACGGAATTGAGAGTGTTGTGTACAAGTAATTTGCGGTGGGTATTCAAGTTTACGGGAGTTTATTTTTGCTTGTCAACGCACGCGACTAATTACTCGTATTTTCTACGTATTCTGAACCCAATCGCCGTTGTCCATAGATTTCGATAACAATTATTGACTGCAGAAACCTATGGACGAAACATGCGAATCACTACCCACATGTTCAATTTGTTCGAAAAAGATCTACTCATCCACATTAAATGGAACACGAAGAGCGCGAGATCACACGTTTCTGAGACCTTGTCAGTGCAATCACTACGTTCATCATGGATGTATTGCTAACGTTGTACCGCGTGTAAAACAATGTCCGACTTGTTCTTATGTTTATCATTATCGAATCGTGAGTTCTTACGAGCCATCCTTGTTTGTTACTTTTCTAGTACGGGAAACTCACCGACTACATCAGAACTCACAAATTTTCACTTTTTACTCCCATTTGCATCTATGGAACATTACTTGTCTTGAGTATGGTAATTGTTTTACTAACCATTAAAGAAAGTACCCTTACACTTACTGACAAAGGTATCGTTTAACTTTTGATCGAATATAACACTTCTTTTAGTGCTTTTGTTCCCACTTTTCTTTGCTCTAATCGTCGCCACTGGTGTTTGTATCTGCTGGGGTTACTTTGTTTATACCATCAAGTTCAATAAGTTCCAGCAACGTTACGCTCAAATCAGTGTTCAATGGTATGAGGGTAGTTCACAAGTGAGTTTGAAACAATCAGCTCCAAATCATACTCATCTTCAGATGCCAAAACGGTTTTATTCATCGTATCACTTCTCAACACAATTGAAAGAGGAACCAAAAGATGCTTCCGATCCCACTCAAAAACTTTTGCCTGCCGACGAGTCGGACAAAATTATTGCTCCATAATATTTTTCACTATCATTCCTGCAACATTTCAAATAAAAAACAGTTCCTGTTCTTTAGCCTGATAGCTTGCTAATTAGTTTTCTTTTTTTGTCTAAAGAAAACGAGCAACAAAGTTAATTGCTGCTCGTTTCTTTGGCGATAAAAAAAGCGGGAATCGTAAACACACTACGAGTTTTTTCCACTCCACTCTTGACTGCAACAGCCATTTCGTCGTCACACAAAAAGGCGAACAGCCTGCGGACCAAAAAAGCAGCGTTATTCTTCGAACGAAGATAATCGGAAGATGGTTGATACGCTTTTCGGATTCCCGAGGTATCCGAAGTTTGAGCCCAACGGACAAAAATATCCAACCAATTCATTTCTTGGACGTTATTTAAATTATTGCAATTTAATTGATCCACGCACGTTGTTTGCATCAAAAGGTAAGTTCAAGCAAACCACAAACTTATTGGCTCTGATTTTTGGATGAAGTCAATCGCGCGACTCGTCTGTTGGAAGACTATAATGCTGGTCGAGTAGCAGCAAATGATCGGGATTTATGGGAAGCACAAAAGTTACGATCTGCAATCTACCATCCAGATACTGGAGAGAAAATTTTGCCACCATTTCGAATGTCAGGTTTGTTTATTCGACACTTGCACTTTTATCTAAGCTTTCAAATGTCTCAAGAGATCTTGTATTTGAAGGAATTAACAGAAGAGTTTTGTTGTATTACAAAGTATTGACGGTTGTAAAAACAAAGAAACCGCATAACACGGATTATAACTAATTTCTTGGGTCTCGAATGCAAAAGTGTGAATATCTTATTATTTCATGTTTTGTTCCGTTTGGATGGATAACAGTAAGTTTTAATGTACAAATGTTGATATGCTTGCAATGTTGCAGGTAACCGGAATGTTGCTACCGAATCCTTCATGGGGCTCAATATTGTTTTGGCAATGGGCGAATCAATCACATAATGCACTAGTCAACTACAGCAATCGAAACGCTTCACAAGCTCAACCTTTTTCAACCTATGCAAAAGCGTATGCTGCTGGTATAACGCGTAGTTTCTTGGCAATGACGTTAAGTCGTATTTGATTGCAGCAGTTTCGGCAGCGATGTCCATTTCGGCTGTGTTAACGTGGTTTATTCGTCGTTCCACCAACTTGTCGAGCACACAAAAAATGATTGTACAGCGTTTCGTTCCATTGCCGGCCACATCTTTAGCTTCAACATTGAATGTGATTTGTATGAGAGCACCGGAACTGAAAATCGGTATTACGGTTTTCGACGATAATGGTAAAGAAGTTGGTGTGTCGAAAAAAGCCGCTAGAAAGGTAATTTAAATACCAACACTACTGACGTCGCTTTATTTTAAGGCAATCTATGAAACGGCTTTGACTCGTGCGTTTCTTCCAATTCCATTACTTTTGTTACCGCCATGTATCATGCCATTTTTTGAGAAGTTCAAATTTGTCCAAAAATCTGCTACACGACACTTAATTGTTAACGCAATTGTGTGTACAATTAGTTTCGGTTTAAGTTTACCTGTAGCTCTTGCTCTATTTCCTCAAAAATCAACGATTCGACGAGCCGACGTCGAAAAAGAACTTCAAGATCGAACAACAAGTGAATTGTTGTATTTTAACAAAGGACTTTGATTCTTGTTCACTTATGATTGTTGCAAGAAGAGGTCTTAATAAAGTAGCATCTTTTTTTTCAACTTGTTTGAGAAGGAGAAGGTAGTTTACAATACGCTCAAGAACACCAAAAACTAACAACAGTTTGACTGGGATAAAGCTCCTGAAGTTTGTAGTCACTTAAAGAATAGTTTATGGAAGTGTTAATCATACATAACTGTTAATATGCACTCAAAGAATTGCTATCATGTGAACTCGGATGTTAAGTTTGAACAGCATTCGCACATGTTTTCAAAAGAACCACCGGCTATTTGATGTTTCATGTAGAAATCTGATTCTAATTGTGTTTTACAATCTGAAAAAAGTTGCCAGTTTACTCTTTGGTCTTGAGTTTGTGCACAATTAACTGTTCATTCGATTAGATTCGCTGCGTTAATTGACATCTACCATGAACGAGATCTAATTTTCCAGTTTTCACCAAGCGCCTCAGGGTGAGCTTTTACTTTTCCGACGCGTGGAACTGGGTCAGTCAATTCCGGCATCAGAAAAGCAAACAGCGTGAAACATTTAAGGTAATCAGTTTATTATAAGTCCAAAGTCAGGAGTTGGGCATTTGTTCTTGAATCTACCGTTGTAATGCGATTACTAACTACAACTTGCTTGCTAATCATTCCATTCGTTTTAAGTGCTGAAGAAGTCAATTCGAGTAATAATGTAAGTGCCCATACAAATTTACAGTAATTCTTTTGATTTCAGGAATCCGAGGAGTTTTGCACCAAGTATGCTTCCTGTCGCCAAACGGCCAAAGCTCAGTTAAAGGAGTGTACGGGCGGATTAGTGCAAATGTTTTTGAACAAACATACTGCAGCTGACAATCAAACAGAATACAGCTCGGGTTATGAACTTTGTAAAGAAGGTAAGTTTGTTGAGATTTCCAATGAGGTTATTCGTAACGCTTTCAGAGTTGGCTGTTTTGCTTGACAAAACCATTTTAAAAGAATACGATCGGATTGAACAAGCAGCATTCAAATGTGTCTACGATTCAAAATCGGCATCAAAATTAGATGAAGCTCAGGTAAATACCAAGAAAGTATTTTTGTAACGTTTGTTCTAAGGAGTTAATCTGCAAATCAGCGTACACGGAACTTCATATTAGCGAACAACTTGGTAGCGTCACTGCTAACACTACCGAAGAATGTCAATCTTCTTACGAACAACATATCGAACGATGCGAACTGGTGCGCACTTGTTGTCCCGAATTTGATCGGTAACAAACCCAAATAGTTACAGATGTTTGATTGGGTATTTTAGATGTCAAAATAAGATCGAAATGGAAAGCGGAGTCCGATTGCGTGAGAAGATGGTTGTTGCGAAGTTTGAAAAATGCATTCGTACGGTTAGTGTAAACGATAAGACAAAATTTATCGAATGTTTAGGAGGGCAACGTTACGATCTTTGACTCGGAAGAAGATCCAAAGAAAAAGACTGGACATTCAACGACCGATGTTCGTTTTGCTCCACAAGTCAAAACTGCAACTCCCGTTCCACGAGTCTGTTATCGTTTTCAACACTCAAAACTTCTCATTTTCAGGTGCACACAAATATTTTTAATGGGCATGGTCGTTCGTTGATTCATTCATATCGATTTCAACGAAATCAAATAGCTATTCAAGCTCAAAATCATAAGGTGCAACAAGAAATCGCTAGACGCGATGAAATCAAACAAGAGAATGATGAGAAGGCTAAACTAGCACTACAGGAGGAAAGAATCGCCGCCGAACAATCCACAACAGATGCCACCACACCGACAACTTCGCCAGCAACACCATCTATTGAGCAAGAAACAAAAACGGAGGAACAACAAATTTACAACGCGTCCAAAGTATCGAATTTGAATCCAATTGAAAACGAGCTTTTAATTTAGACAATCTTAGACGAACAACGCGAACATAATCGTCAACCTGCCAGCAATGATTCTCCATCCGATATTCCAACAGAATCGAGCAGCCAAAAAACCCTGTCACCTCAAGTAAATTCTTGTTGCCTTTTAATCTATGATTTGAATGTTTAGGAAACACTCAATCGTCTCTTATGCTTTCAACATATTGAATGCGAAAAATTATTGAAACAACACGATGAAGATTGTGATCAACGTTACGGTGCTCGTAGTGAACATAATCGTAAGCCAACAAAACAAACACATCAACAGGTGTGTTTAGATATTGAGGATTCGGCCATTAAATCGGTTTTCGTCAACAATTCCAAGACTTCTGATTCCGAAATTCGACAACAATGTTTACAACATGTGGATAAAGAATCACAAAAACACGTAAGTACTCACCGGTTGTCGTATTCTACCATTGATTTACAGTTGTTGTATCTTAGAAGTCAAAAGGAGATACAAGATCGCGACTGCACAATGAACGCGAACATGACTTCTAACGATGTAGAAGTTAACCAATGTCAGGAAGTTGGTATTTTGAGCGAATACGCAAAAATTCAACCGTTGAACGGCGAAGAAGTTGATTTGAATACTTGTCTTGAGAATGTGAGCGCTTTCCGTCAAAAATGTCTAGCTCTACGTTCCTGTTGTCCACAGAAAATTGCGTGAGTACTTCTGATTTCGTCTTTCTATCATCCACACAACTTCAGTTGCGAACGTACGAACAGAAGTCCACAAGCCCGTAAATTCTTGGACATCATGGCTCAACTCAAGATGGAACAAATGTTGTGCGAAAAACGACTTACGAGAGTTCGCGATGGTTTGATTGTTAACAGTCTTGATCGTTCTTTAGTTTGATTCTTCTTCAGTTAATAATCAAGCTGATACGAGTTGGTTTTGGTATAATAAAATGTTTATTTGATCTTAACTTTTAAATTAAATGTTGAATGCAAATCGCAGATCGACAAACCGGAGACTGCCAATCGAACATCACGTTCTCGTGTTCAATCTGAAAACAAAACATCAACAACAATCTGCGGATTATGATGGAATGCAAGTTTCTATTACACTTGTGAGTTGTGTGATAGACCCTTTTGCTATTAAATAGAACAAAACGGACTGTTAGCACATTCATAATTTGCTTTGTGAGGTGTGTAACGGAGAAACAATTTCGCTTGCTTGTCTCACCTTCTTAAACCTCAGGATTCAAAACAAATTGTAAACTTACGAGACAACTTCCCGATTAACGTGTTCATTTTGATGACTCGCCTTCTCCTCGCACATCATCATTTACGATCGTCATTCGAAAAAACTGTCAATGACATTCGTTGTAACCTAGAACACGTCAGCTAGTCGTAGTTAAAAGCAGTGAACTTTACCCGAAAACGCACGCGGATTGGTTTCTGAACAATCAACTGGTCTGACTAATCAAATTCGTGGAATTACCACTAATGCGCTTATCTCTTCACCTGTTTGCCCTCATAGTTCAAGTGCAATAATCTAACTCGCGAAAACAACACTCCCTCTCGTCCCTTATCGCACACAGCTAACCAACATTCTATCAATAAAACCGAACTGTTTAGAGAAATGCGGACCACAATTCTAATAACGAACGCCGATGTGGTCATGTGTGCCTTCGAGGGTCTGACAGCGGCGGTCATTCGAACGCTAATTTCCGAATCCGCAGTTTGTCTTCTTCGTAAGTTTGGGTTCATTTGTTCACATTGCGTCTGTCTGTGCTCGTAAATTACGATCAACATTTCGACTTTGCGGACATTAACGTTTCTCACAAATGGCGTGATGTTGCGTTCAAAAGTGCGATCGGTAAAAGAGACGTTGTGGTTTGGGTTTCGCGCTGTTTCTCGAACAATCTCGAAAGGCGACGGACGAAACGATCGCACGAAAAAGCTTTCATTCGTGTTTTAAGTTGCCGATTGAAGATCGCACGTAACGTCTGTTTAGACGTTGAGACGAATTGCGTTTTAGCCATGTCGCAAAGTGCTACGGGGATCAAAGATCAACACACGAATTGTTGAGATGGGAATCGATTCTTCTTCACGATTCCTCATGCAACAACAATGCGCTGTTATTTCCAAACACTCGTCCAGTTTTACTCTCACTACGTCAGCGGTTGGTCTTATTACGAATCAAATTATTTTGCAAAACATGCAAACCCCCTCCACAACAACGGATTTATCGCACAAAGCATTTCCCTCGCGATCGTTGTCTTTCGTTTAATCTGACGTCAGCTTTCAAATCTGAAGCGATTACTTCTTCCTCTTTACGCGTTTATCTTCTTATTTGAAATATTCAGTCTTACATTGGCGACATCTGCACCTACCGTAACTCGTAGTTATTATCTGACTTTACGGCCAATACGTGCATTTGTTTGAAAGTCGTTAGTTTCCGATGTTTTTTTGACGAAATGCACACAACTCTCGCTCCTCGTTTTCAGCCCCCCAAACGTTCCCTTTTGCTGCTTTTGCCTTCGCGTGTCCTTGCCCGTTCTTTTTGCTCGGCGGGTAAACATCTTCGTCGCTTTTTGCTCCTCGTGACGAAGCTCACGTGCCTCACTTGTTTTCCGTTTTGACCGGACCGGGGGATTTTTTCCACTGGTGAGGGGCGAATTGAAAAGGTCATGCGCTGTGGTCGTCAACATTTTCTCTTTCGATGGGCTGATTGTAAAACCCCGTCGGGCGTTGTTTTTCTTCTCAAGTCCTGATTGTCCTGTGTTGCGTTGTGTGATTAGCCGAAGGAGATTGCGGGGTTTGTTTTCGCTCTCTACGCAACCGGGATTTTTGCTCCGTTAACGCGGGGAGTGCTGCTTATTGGCGGTTGACGATGAGGTTTTCAAAATTGCGATGATCAAAAATTAAATCCTCTCCCTTCCACGAGTATACCCAACAAATGTTCGGAGAGAGAGAAGCGATGTGTTGACTCTTACGCCGCTCTTTCTCCGCAGCTTCGCTCCGGTCGCTCGCATTTTGGGGGCATTTGCTGAAAGGTTCGTTGTCGTATAAGAATCGTGTTGTGTGTGCGACTTCTACAGAAGTCGGTCGCGTTCATCCGAGCATTTTCGAATCCATCGTGTTTATGACGCGAATGTCATGGTTTTAAGGTCGTTGGTTTTTTCAGACATACGATCGTCAACAAATTCGAAGCTGGTTGTCGGCGTTTAACATCGGTCGACAGACCACCATCAAACCCCAGTCTTTTGTGTTCAATCGTTTTTCGTTTCGCGTCGAGTTTGCGCTTTGAACCCAACAATAAGATCGAACTGGCGGTACGGGTGGCTAGAGCTTCGGGCCCACGCTCAAAAGCCGCAGTTATCGTTGAAGGGTGTTGGATTTGTTAGATCGAATTTTTGTTTGAATTCGAAATCACAATTCAAATAAAAATGAACTCCAACAAACCAAATGAGTAAGTGCGTGTTCATTGACTCATTCTCATCGATTTTTAGACCGAACGCTTTTGAAACCAATCGACGTCAACGCTTTTTCGTCGGCGAATCGGATTCCGAGTTCGAAGATGAAGACGAACGACAGTACTCACAAAATCAACGTCGGAGTTCCATTAGCGAGTCGTCGGACACTTCCAAAGATTCCGATGTTGTCATTGGATTTGCACCAACTGTTTTCCTGGACGATGATAGCGGACTAGGAATGGGAAGTAGTTTGGAAGTGGATGATGACGATCAAACAACACAAGATCATTTCGAAGCGTCGACAAATCAAATTCTGCCACTTCGTCCTGTGAATATTGGCAACAAACCGGGACCTTCAAATGATCATTACACTAAAAGACATCGACGTCGTCATTTCTACGGTAATTCCATTTATAGGTTTGACGATTGATTTCTTCTCTTGTAGATTTTTACAAAATGACTGACGAATTTCTCGGTTCTGGTGCTTATGCCAGTGTACAAACATGCATTGAATTGTCGAGCGGCAGAGAGTTTGCCGTCAAACTGGTGGATCGTGGAGAACCGGGACATACTCGAAGCCGAATTTTGCGTGAAGTTGAGATCTTCAAAATGTGCCGTGGACATCCGAATTTCGTTCAATTGATCGAATGGTTTTCTGATGACGATTGCTTCTATTTGGTTTTTGAGAAGATGCGCGGAGGTCCACTACTTAAACACATTCAACGTAAGGTTTGCTTCACAGAACAGGAAGCAAGCTTGGTCACAAAAGATATTGCAAATGCACTGAAGTTTTTGCATGAACGCGGTGTGGCTCATCGTGACCTTAAGGTTTGTTAACAATTAAGAGATTTGAATTAGTTGAATACTTAGCCTGAGAACGTTCTTTGTACAAACGATGGTGATGGTCTTTTTCCGGTGAAATTGTGCGATTTGGATTTGGCAAGGTAACTGCAATATCACATGAGTTGAATAAATAAGTGAATGTAGTAAACCAAACCCACGCCGCAATTCTCGTCCGATCCCCAATGTTCAATCACAACCTGATTTGGCTTCACCGGTTGGATCCGCAGAGTTCTTGGCCCCTGAAGTTGTTGATGCATTTCATCACGATGGCATTCAATACGATCGTCGTTGCGATTTGTGGTCCTTGGGAGTGTTGGGTACAAAGCTTTTCGTAACGACACGTTTAAATTTTCTATTTTAGTTTACATTTTGCTTTGTGGTTATCCGCCGTTTATTGGCGAATGTGATCGTGAGAATTGCGGTTGGGCTCAAGGTAAATTCCTTTAATTTGTGAGATAATATGATTGCAACTTTTTAAGGCAAACCATGTAATGATTGTCAACAAAACTTGTTCGATCGAATTCAACGCGGGGAATTCGATTTTCCGGATGAAGAATGGGCAAATATCAGTCAGGATGCTAAAGAATTGATCAGCCATCTTTTGGTAAGAACGAGCGTTTTTCGTTCTGCTATTATGTTCGTGTTTAGGTCAAAAATGTGCGTGAACGTTACTCGGCCGTTGATGTTCTCAATCATCCGTGGATTCGATATGCTCCCGAAACGCCGTTGCATCATGTTGCCAGTAATTTGTTCCGAAACGACAGTGCACGAGATATTCAACAAATGAACGAACACTTTACGGTTATGAATCGTTTTGTAGCAGCGCGTCTGAGTTCACGACTTGAAGAAACGATTCCGAGTTTGAACTCGACCCCCGAAGATGAACAACAATTGACGGACGCATTGATTGCGAGCAACTTGAACGATCAAAACGTCGAAATATCTTCCACAGACAGTCTGGGCATTCAACAAGACGAAAGAATGTTCCCGAAATTCGATGATTCTCTTGCTACCTACAGCAATCAATCGTCTAACGATACTGTTTATGAGACGAAAACCGAAGAACCGCCGGCATTAGTCGAAGATCCAACAGAAGCGTTGGAACAAATGCAAGCGTTTGATGCAAATGACTACTCCACTACAACTAACTACATGCACGAACAACCGTTTGCTCCGTCCATGTATCCACCAACTGTGAACATGAATACTGGCGGAGTTTATTTGCCATACATACATCCCATTGAATCAACTGGTTATGAATATGCACCAAATTACTCGCAACCAGTTCATCCGTTTGTTCCGAATGACTACTACTATCAGTCGCCGATATCAAATGTCCCCTATCCACCAATTTACTCACCATCTCACAATCATCTGAATGCTCAACAAATGGATGAAACTCATTACGCAAAAGGTGTTAACAAACCCAACCGTAATCGTCGGTCTCAACAACACTCGACAAATCAAATTCAACAAAAAAATGGTCGTTTTCCATCAAACTTCAGTCAATGTCAATTGACTTCAACACCGAAACCCGTCGGTTTGGGCCTACGAACCTGTCAAGTGAGTTTTGATTTGAGTATATTTCATTTTACGATTATTGTTTAGGGTTCCTCCGCCAAAGACATGCGAGTGTATCACCCGCATTCTCGCGATCGCGAAACCTCAGTCAACGTATGATCGTTGCATAGAACGTACTCTTGATGTCGCATTAGTCCACAATAATTATCATCTCTCATAGGGTCCTTTTATTACTGGTTGCGTAGAATTGTGACTAATTTATTCCGACAATGTATCATAAGTTGTATAGATATAGATTCCTTTTTTGACTTATTCCAATTTTCGCTCCAACCAAATGCCTCTCCATAGTCACGTGTATTTTGTAAGTCCGTTGACGCGCCGAGTTTCCGTATTTTTGTTGACGATTGTTTCAATGAATATGTAAGTAATGACAGTTGTCCGTTCTGCGCGTTTCCGGACTGCTCTTCGAACACACGGACATTCGTTTTGAACAGGACGTGTGTTGTTGCAGCTTCTTTTAATTGGTCTCTTTAATTGGGTTTAGCTTTTCTCGGGAACTAAAATGAACGGTTTTTTCATGTTCGGGATCTAATAATCGTTTTTGTACATAGAAACTGCGCATTTCCATCTTTTCTATTCATCTCACTAGTTACTACGTTTCCTCTTGTCCTAATTGTAAACGAATGTATATAGTCAAGACTCCGATTAAGGATATTTTTCTCGTCCCCTGTGATTACGGTTCCATACGCAGTGTTCCCTATTTATTTCTGCGTGAAAACAACGAAAATCCAGAAAATAGCCAAAGTTCAGTGTTCTCTATTTGATCCTCCAGTTTGTGAAAAAGAAAAAATTCAAAAAGTTTTTTTGTACATTTCCCTTCTTCCTCTCATTCTTCGTATTTTGATATCTAACATTAAAAGGAAAAATGAGTTACACGAATCGATGTACAACTCTACCGTACGTTTGATTCGATAGTTTACATCAATTGAGTATGCGTCCTGTTGTTTGGATTTTCCATTTGACTCACTTTTTTGTTTGGACGTCCGTTTATCTTCTCGTCCATCCGCCCATTGGGCTTCCGATTCGTCGAATATCCACTGATCAGTTGAGTTAATCGATTGTCATTGATATTTGTTGCTACTAGTAGTTGTTTGGCCAATGGTCCATGCAATTGCTTGTATCTTAGTTATAGCTTGAATCCATCGCGATTGTTTACCTTCTTCTGTCGATTGAATTCCATTGATAATACGAACAACGAACGTTCTTGATACCAATCCCCCTAAGGTCATACACACGTACAAACGCCTCAGTTTCTCATCATAATTCCGTGCTCGTCATACCACATTTTGTTATACCTCTACTTAACATATGATGTTGGGTTATAGATTACGATGCACAATTTTGTTTTACGACTGTGCATTGCGATTGTGAACTCGTAGTCTCGTTGTATTCGATTAGTCCACGATATTTTCATTGCGTTCCAATTCGTCGCTTTGTGTGTATGATCCTTAAGTTGATGGTAAATAAATCGATTAGTGTTACACAATTGTTATTTTAATTTCGAATCAAAACGTGAAACAAAACCAACAACCTTCTTATGACGAAGATCTCGGAAGTAGATGCAAAAGAATTTGGCGCATAGAAGGGTGTTGAAGTGTTTTGATATCTTGCAAATCGGCGCCAATTTGCGTCCAGATTTCAATCAGTAAGCATCCAGAAACGACTTAAAATCCTCATCTAGTGAGTAATCTGTCGGAAGAAACAAACTTCCGAAAGCTCATTTATTGAGGTCAATCGAGATTTTGGGTTAACTGAGCACTTGAATTCTCACGAAACAGGTTTCTTTATTTGTGTGGCCAATCGATTCCATTTTGTTTACTTGATCCTACCTCCAAGTTTGTCTGTTCGTATCGAACAAGTTAAAATTGAAAGCAGTCGTGAGTAAACGGTCCGCAATTCCGAAGCTAATTCGTTGCTGTAGCTGCGTGTTCGAACCGGAAAGTTGAAGAGAAATTTGCTTAATTACTTCGTGCGGCATGTTTTTTACAGTGCGCAAGTTTGAGTCTTTCGCGTGTTATGCAAACCCTACAAAAATACGAGCACTTGTATTCAGTAAATGAAAGAATTTAGTTCTCTTTGATTGACCGGTTTTGAGGACACATTGAGCGATCGTATGACGAAGAGATATGCAATGATTGTCGTATGTTTACTATGGTTTTTGATACAGCAGTCAATGGCGATTGTAAGATTGTTGTTTATCCACTGAGTTCTTTTGTTTGTTTACAGTCAAGACAACTGGAATTTTGCAACAAATTTTTGACATGCGAAATGGAAATGATGGATATTCATAAGAAGTGTACGGGAAGCTCACGAAACAACACTGCCCAGTCGTGTGGATTGATGGAGGATTTCAAGTTTGTGTTGAATGCACTGCTTTTTAAGTTCTTCAACATTTCAGTGAGCTGAGTCGATTGATGCAAGCACGAGTGCAGGAGTTTGGAAGTTGCGTTGCGGCCGAGAGTTTCAATTTGTCGGAACTCGAGTCATCATCGGAAGAAGTCATAATTCCTGTGAGTTAACGGTGATCTTCTGTACACTCTCTTTTTGGATTTCAGGAAGCGAAATGTGAATTGAATCAAAACGAAACTGAAATTCCACGAACTTGTTGGGAATCTGTTGGAATGATCAAGAGACGTTGTCAAAGGTACCAGTTGTGTTGTCCAGCTGTTAAAACGTAAGGAAATGGAATTTTATGCTTATTTCTTACTTCTCAGATGTTTACGATTGGGAAAAGAAACTCCCGTAACGAAAGCAGTTCGTGAAAAACATGTCGTAATTAACAGGTGACTTTATAGTTGAAGTCGATCAGATGAACGAATTTAGAAAGTCAATGGAATGTCGCGATCGAATGCGCTTAATCTTACAAGAGAAACATAACACACCGTAAGTTTTAGTATGTTATAAGCAAACAAAAGTGTTCAGCCCAAAGACACATGGTGTTGTGATTGATGCCATTCAGCAAAACGAAGAAAAACCAACAGTCAGTAATCGATCATCGCTGATTACTTTCCGTCGACCACCGCCAATCGCTCCAACTCGTTTGGAAACGTCGAAAATCATGATGCCAGTGGATAAAACCGAAGAACGAATGACTTTAGTTATGCGCGAACTTTCAAGGGTACTTCTCGGCAAAACGGAAACCACAACGACAACTCGCACTCAACCAACCGAACTCCCGACGACAACCAAACCAACTACCACCACGTATTCTACGACCGCAAACCATCATCATAAGCGCAAAACGAAGGTCACTAAAAACCCGTTACTTGATTTGGTTACTCAAAAACCGCATTTCTCTTTTGCCCTTCCATCGTCCGTCAACTTAACCGAACTGAATCTTCCAGCCGCACGTCCACATCTTTTAACTACAACTCCCGCATTAAAATCCGATAAAAATCTTCTTGGTGCTCCACTGCTCAAATCATCGTTCAAATTTGCGATAAAACGGAAAGAATTACCGATCACAACTCCCGAACCACTGAAGAATCAATCGACTTCTCAACTGCCAGTTATCGATAGCTCCATAGAAGAAGAGACTCAACCAGCAGTTGTATTCAAATATGGTAATGTTGTTACTGTTGATGGAGACACCGACTATCAAGACGAATCAACGGAAAGACAAAATAAAAAGCAATGGGCAGTAAAATCAGGGAGAATTGGGCTTCATCGCAACCAAAGAGCTCGTCAATTTGCTGCACCATTATTTTCAAGTGATGTTCCTCAGACGGCGAATTCCCTCCTTACTACAACCGCGATGTCTTTGCTCGAAAAAGAAGAACGATTAGTCAAATTGCTTAGACGAGTTCACTTGGCACCTGAAGACCGTATTCCCGGAATGCGTCTTCGCAAACTAAAATCCGATCATACAACCTTTGCACCAACTTCTGCTTCGCCTACGATTATTGAAATCACGACCCAAGAAACCAAATTACCATCAACAACTAATCAAGCAACATCGATTTCATCGCATATTCAGCCGATTGCGATTTCAGCCGACACAAACCAACCACTTCTTGGCTATCGACATCACATTCTGAGTATTCGCCGTCGCGTTGCTTTCGATGAAAAAGAAAATAACAACGTCGCTCAAATAGATGATGCCGATGAAAACTACGTAGAAACTAATGGATGGCCAATCGAAGAAAGGTTACTAAATTAAGACGACCGGTTATTTCTTATTGAATTTAGAACAACGATAGCAAATCGGGTCCCGGAGGCTTTGATTCCACTTAAACCGCAAATTAACATTCGACGAGCTCCACAAAAATCGTGGCTTCCGCAGCCTCCAGTAGTGACTGTAGACGAGTAAGTTAATTAAATTGATTTCACCGAAAGCATAATTTAGAAAAGAAGCATCTCAAATCAGAACGGAACTATTAAGAAACCTTGAAGAATATATCGAACGTTCCATTTACGAAAACAACCACAGACGACGAGAACAAGCGAAAAGAGAAGAAGAACGTTTAGTTGTTCTCAGGCGAAGTCGATCGGATTACGAGAATTTGAATCAAAGTACCGGATATTGCGAACAATGGACAACATGGTGACTTCAAAAGTAATAAGAAGTAGTTCAATGCTTACATTTGCAGTTCCTATCAACTTCGTTTCCTTCAAGCTCAATGTCAAGGACGGAATGATGTAAACGAGGGATCGAAAATGCCCGAAATATTCCGTCGACGTTTTGGTTCATGTAACGCAAAGTTATGGTCAGAATATCAGGTATGTTTGATCAAGTATAGTCATTAAATATTCCTTTTTTAGGTCACAGACGAACTGCGACTTCGATTGCTTCAGAATTTGGAAGATTGTGTGGTTGAAGAGATAGCAAATGGACGTGCAACCATTTCCCCTAAGTGTTCAGCCGATTGGCCCGTTTTGCCAAACTTTGACGATTCTCTTAATTGCGATATGAAAACAAAACTCGTGCATTCACATTGTACACAACTCGGACGTTGTTGTGAGTCGTTAAAAGTGTGTCGAGTTCAAGTGGAAAAAGATCCGATGTTCAGTCAACTGAATGCTGCAAAACAATCTTTGAACTCACATGCCATAAAATGCAAAGCAGCAGCAACAACAACTTCACCGCCAACAACAACCTCTAAAACAACCGTCAAAACTTCTGACGCCTCTCGACTAATTTGAATTTGCTGAACAGTTTAAGTAGAACAAATTCCTACGTGTTTAAACTTCTATTTACTTTAAGAACAACCTTGTAGTCACGCCTTTTCATTCGCTCATCAACTAATAAAGTTAATAAAATAACTTTTTGGAAACTATTTGGTACAAAATTCCATTCGTCCTGAGAATCAACACGTGCGTTCAGTTCGCTAAATGGCATCCACGAAATTACTGAGCGAATTGGGTCTTCGTGTTGTAAAGCGGACGAGTCGGTTAAAAGAAACAGACTACGTTGTAATTCGAATCATTTTAACTAGTAAAAATGAATGTCTTTCTTCTATGTCTTCTCTTTACATTTGTCTTAATGTCATGTTCTATTGCTATTCAAACTGATAGCCAATTTGAGTTGAACAGAGAACGTACTCTGTAAGTTTGCAACAGCAGAGTTTAGTTCTACTTCTTGCTTTTCAGCAAAATACGAGAAATAGGAACATCGGAGCTAAGAGCACATAAGCGGTTTAAGCGGTAATTAACCGAGATTACGTCAGGAGATGAGTTAATGATTGCAGACAATTCTTTCCGGGCGGTGGATTCGGAATGCCTTTTGGAGGCTTTGGGATGCCTTTTATGAATCCGGGCATGATACCTCAATTATTCACCATTTCCTCACAAAAACGATCATTTCGTGGCAATCCATGGTTTGGAGGGCCTAGTTGGAAATCGAATAATTTGTTCATGAGCTTCGGTCGTCGTTGATCTCAAAAGTTCACAATCAAAAGGACTTTAAATTTAACCGATCAGAAGGCCGATTGCCTGCTGTGTGACAGTCAGTAGGTGATCAGGCTCATCATAAGAATCGAGTTGCATTTTTTTGATTGTTCGCACGTTCTTCAAAAATAAAAACTTATAACTGGATTATGAACAAAAATTAAGTGATTTTCCGAGAAGAAGGTTAAACATAAAACAACAAGACGAAATTGGGAGTAAAAAGAAGTTCAATGTCAAAGGAGTTGTTTACTTTCGAGTCATGGATCGTAAACTTCTAATGACCACCGTGTGTTCCTTTTGATGCGTGTTGATCGATCAGCCACACAAAACGATCGGATTCAAAGTCTCGAGATCGCTGTAAGGGTCACAGCAATTTGTTCAACAGGGATTGTTGGCCTAAATTTAGCGACGAGAAACATTGATGAGGGGCGTCGTCGAGTTCCACTTATAAAAAAACTAAGGTTAAGTCCTTGAATGGTGCCCCGCATCGTGAAGGCTGTCTTCCCGAATTCGTCACTCCTTTTCGCCTCAATCGGTTAATAACCAAAACGATTCAACGACAATCGGCAGAAGTGAACAAAATGCAGTTGACAAGTCGGTGGCTAATCGGCGTTCTTGTTATTAACATTGTGAGCGCTCAAGACGAAGGTAAGTTCGGAAACTGTTTTTTGTTGAAGCAACTTCGCTTTTTGTAACATCGCAACCGGGATTTGGTTATGGTAGCAAGGTGTTGGATAAGCATATTCAGTTGAAGATTTCAGCAGTTACTGTGTCCGATCAGTCAGTTGAAGAAGCTTCATCAACCACACAACTTCCACCACGAGCGTTCACATTTCGACCGGAAGGTGAGTGGTCATTTGTTATTATCGTTTTGGAATATTGGAGCACTTATCTTCTATGAACACTATTGGTTTTAGTTTTGAAAAAATTTCGTATTGTTTTGAAGCGGATTTTCAATTTCGATCAACTTTTTAATGGGCTTTCAAATCGAGCACCACAATTCACTCGACCCACAACTTCTGCACAGAACGGAGAAAGAAGAACAAGTTGGTTTTTGGGTTTGGTTTTTAGATCCAACTTTCGTATCAACAATTAAACGGTTTGCTTGCAGCTTTCCAACTCGTTCCCGACTCATCTGCTCGCAGCCCTGAACGTGAGATGTTAGAGGAAACTGCTGAAGTACCGGAACGTCCAGTCGACGATTACGAGCAGCGTAGACGTGAATACGAGCGGTAAGAAACGAAAATCATATGAATCATAGAACGTTTTTAGGTATTGGCGTCAATATTACACGCAACAACAAACTCAAACTGGATGGTACGACAATCGTTTGCAACAACAACAACTATATTCGCCCTATCAGCCAGTAAGTTTGTTGCCTGCTATAATCAAAACATTTTTACCTTCAGCAACAAAACTACAATCCGTATAATTACAATTATTATAATCAGATTCAACAGTCTTCTCCTTATGGGCCACGAGCTTTTCAACAAACTCCGTATTACGGTCAACAACAACCATTGAGTATGCAGGCCGGCACGAACTTCGGTGGGCCCGGAATGTTTCTAACAAGTGGTTTGGGTTTGAATTTTGGTTAAAGTTTAAGTCAAATAAACGATTAACTACACTTCATACAACCATTAGACGATCTGTTCTGTAAAAACTATACACATTAAAACATCGGAATGTTTGTGAAGTTCAATTCTTTATTATTTGATTATGTACATCAAAATGAGCAAAATAAAACAAATTGAAGCGACCCAGACAAATTTGTGACATCAGCTATAAGGCACAAAAGCTAAATGTATCCCGCCAATCAATGAAATAGACAAAGTGGAAGAGGAAAATCACCGAGCAAATCTTCTCGATTGATACAAGAACTCAGGAAAGGATCGCAAAATCAGTTGTGTTTGAGCAATTAAGATACCAAAAAGCGCTTCGGACTCAAGACCAAGGACTTTACGAACCGCACTCAAACTCCACTTTGATGAGACGGCACTTTCTTTGAAGTTTTTGGACGGTTCGCTCACCTCCTTTACCGTCCGAATAAGAGCACTGAAACAAGAAACTGATCGATGCACTTGTACAAAACTCACTTGGCTTTGTACTCCAAATTCGTCAACATGTGATCGATAAAAGCAATTCGTTCTATTCGGTCCGGAAGAAGAAAAAATAGTTGAAACAATCGTTCGATATATGGTTCAATTTCCACGGGAATTGGATTTCTAAAAGGATTCGAATATAACAACTTATCGAAGTACTCACATTATTGGTGGACGACGAGAAATGACTTGTTCTTCTGCGTTTAGATCAGTTCGCAGAATTTGGCCCAGTTCGTGTAACTGAAGGGTTTCTTTTCTGGATCGATGAACAAAATATTTTCCGGAAGTGCTGACAGTTTTTCGATCGACGTCAATGAAACACACTGGCCAGTGAGAAGCTGCAGAATTCAAATACAAATCTTCGACATCGAACTAAAAGAAATAAGTGTTCGTTGTACAAAAAGAACTAACTCTTCTTAGCCCTTGAAGTCTATAATAGGGGCTAAACGGGTGTCGATGTGGTTTAATGCACAGTAATTTGTGCTTAGTTGAAAGGAATAGAGAGAGTGTAATCATCAGCTAAAAATACAAATACGAGAATGAACTTCTGTGAGGACAAACTTTTTCTACGGTTGCACCATCGTTACCAATAACCACACAGTGTCCTTGTGAAATCAAACAAGCAGTAATGCTTTTGCACAAAAAGTTGAAATCGAACAACTCCAAATTTCCATCCATAAAACAAGTCGTGTTTAGCTGAAATTTGTAAATACAACTAATCAACGCTTCGAAGTCTTACATCTGTTTTCCAGATCGATGTCGAATTTAAAAGCGGATACTTTTCCAGAGCTCCCCAAAAGTTGCACATGTCCAAAAAATCCTCGGTTAAGCGACAAATCGTATCACTTTCATCACTGACCAACAAGTTGGCTTTAAAACACGGAATAATATCGGCAAACATTTCCTCGAAGACTTCTTCCCGAGCATAATACCAATCTTCCCTAAAATATTTAAGATGAATGGCATTTGCCGATTGAACATACGCGTTTTCATTCAAAAGAATCGAAATTGCCATCATCGATTTCAGATCGTTTTTCGCAGAAAATAGAAATGAAACGATCATTAAACGGCGATTCGGCACAATAGAAATTTTGACTACTGGACTCGAATCAAATTGAAAGCAACAGATGGCTTCGGACAGCGCCATCTTCACTACGAACTCTTCATCATCTAGCGCACCTGGATGTTCGTTCTGATCTTCATCTATTAGTGATGCAAAAGTACGACTCTCTTTTTCATCGGTTGTGTCGTTGAACTCATCTAATGGAGCACCCAACAACGACAATCCAACGACATTACTCGAAGCTAAAGTTCAGTGATCGTAAATTCACGAAACTCAAAAATCAAACCATTTAAGAACGATGCTGTGGCTTGTTCGTCCAAACATTCAAGCAGTTCGTTTTTATCTTCGGCATCGTTTTGATCGTTTTCATTCTCTTCGCTCGTCTCTTGACAACAGCCGTAGTCCGATTGATCGCTGTTAGTGGAAGAAGTCTCATCAATCGGTTGATAGGTTTCATTGCTCGGATTGATTAGTTTCGAAGATCTTCCCGACAAATCAGAATGAACCGAAACTGTGGCTTCAAGTCCCGAATCGACACAAGACGTGATCAATGCTGCATTCGTCTGATCTCCAGTACACTTTTCAAGATCGTCATCATTTTCTATATCCGATACACTTGTAACGCTTGTAATCGATGAGCGATCTTCGTCCGAATAGTTTTCAGCGAGATTTATCTGCTAAATGTAAAATTTTTTTCTTATATTCAAAGTGCTCTTACGTTTTCAGGACAAATAGTTGCGTTTCCATAACTCGTGGCACACAATGTTGACTCATCGGTGCGTCCAGACTGCTGCTCAACTTCTTGATGTTTCTTATCGCCGTCTGTTTCGTCCACAAAAATTGATGTTGACGGTTCCGTTATTACACTCTAATCATAAAAATTCATTATATTCGAAACAATCAACATACCAAGTGCATACTCTCGTCATACTGAAGGCCATTCAAACCCTCTTGCGTTTCCTAAACCCCCACAAATCTCTGAAATTAACCAAAAAAAATCACCTTTGATGAAGACGTTGATGTGATTCGATCGCTCGTTGAATCATCCAATAATCCGGTGTCCAAAATAAAAATCTCTTGATATTTCGGTTCCCACGTGAAGATCAACGATGGTCCAACTGTGTAATCGAAAGACGACCAGATAATTTTCGTGATCGGTGAGCCGTTAGTCACGGGAAATACGAGTTTTCTCTTGTTGGACTGAAACAGAAAAATGGAGTTCGAAAACCCAAACTCACGTTCAAAACATCGTAAACGTCCTGGAACAAACTAGCATCCATTTCCAATCACCTGACAATTCAGAAGTTTTAGCGTGTTCTATGCCCCATTCCAAACAAAAAGCGAATCGCTGAGGAAATCGAATTAATTGCAGAGCTGTGGAGACACAATAAAATGTGATCAATTTGAAGCGCAAAAAACAATCAGGAGCGTTAAGACGAAATGCCACAAGGTTCTTGTACGCAGCTATAAATCGACTGATTTCATTTGTTAATTCCGAATCATGGACGTCGGTGACGTGAATGCGATGAAAGCAATGATGACCAGTGGAGATCCGCACATCGACGAAATGACAATCGACGATTGGATGTTGGCATTCGATAGAGCGAATCACGATATGAAACGATTGATGTTGTTCGTAAATGTAAGTTTCCATTTGTTTCTGACCTTTGTTTTGGTTTCAGTTGCCCAAACTTTGCTCCAAATGCGAATTAAACGGAGATCAAACGTCGCTTCTGATTCAGAAAATGCCCGTCAATCTACTTTCCGAGTTTTTGTTAGAGGGTAACACGAAGTCTTTTATTTGACTCGTTAATTTTGTTTAGGCGATGAAGAGTGTGTTGATTTCGTTGTTACTATTTTGAAAGTTTTGTTGCCGCAAAGTCGTTCGGATGTTTTGCCCACTCTACGACCGTTAATCGAAGGTATTCGTTCAAGTTTATGTCAAAAGTAAGCTGCTTACCGATCATGGAAAAGGAAAGTCATTTTAGAAAGCAGATCTCTGTAGCCGATTTCAATGATCGTGTTTCGGTTTTACGTTCGATTGGTCTTCAGTTTCTTTCCGTCGATGATCTCAATTCGTTGTTGAATTCATCAGTGGCTTATTTGAAAGACAACGTCGAAAAGGTAATCGTGATAGTTCGTTTTTGTGAACTTTTGTTTTTCCAGTTACCATCAGATGAAATTACGACGTTTATTGTTGCTGCACAGAAACAATTATGCGGATATCTTTCCGATGGCAAAGAATTCAACTCAATTGCGCTCTCATGGCCGGCGAACATCAAAGTCGTTGCTCAGCGATTGTTTCAAACATATAACATTGGTAATCGTTTATCTTTGAGAGAGTTTATTCGTCTTCATTAGATGATCGATTTACGAACTTTTCATTTATCACTTTGAGTTTGACTGCGCAGATTTGTGGATCCTCGTGGTTGTCATCTCCAGCTCAGTTTTTGCGTTTAATTACCAGTTTATGTGCCGGTCGACTTCGTATCATCACTGAACATCCGGACAAAGTTACATTCTAGACGTTTTCTGTTTGATTGGTATTGATTTTAGATTGATGTTGATATGCTTGCCGCATGTTTGAGTTTGCTCGAATGCGCAGTTCGTTGTGTTGAAGTCGATACAACGGCGGTATCAGATGAAGTGTAAGTTCTCATCTATTGCTTCATGCGACATAAACGTTTAGAGCAACAGCTGTCAGTCGATCATGTAAAGAAGGCGCGTCGTTTTGTTTCGAATACCTGAGTGCTTGTCAGGAGAAGAAGATTCATCTACCGCTCGAGTGTCTTCTCGGTTTCTACCGATTCATTTGCATGTTTGTATCAGTTGGTGGTATTCAATTGATTCAAACGGAATATGTCAAAGGAGCCATTTCATCGTTAGTCAACACTTGCAGTAAGTTTAAGTATCAATTTCATTTGAAGTTTGTTTTTAAGATTTTGCTTTGGATCAACGAGACATTACAACCGCCGCTCTTCTTTTGGACAATTTACACGAATTCCCGCAATTACCAAACAACACTCTCGATGTTCTTTTCAAATACATTCGACTATCGTGGCCAACTGCTGAGCGAAAGACGGCCATTGAAAAGTTCACGTCGATGATTAGCGAACTCAAAGATCGAACCGATTTTTACACGAAAGAATCTCGTGCAAACGTTTTGGAGTTTGCACATGATGCTGAGAATCAAATGTTGATTGATTTGTTAAAAAAGCTTAAAGAATAAATTGCTCTCTATATCGAAGTTTTAATTCGCTGACAAGAAAACGCTTAAAATGATAACCCTGTTAGTGTTGCTGTTTTATCATACGTTTTTTAATAAACCTCTCGCCGTTTACTGAATAGTCCGAGTAAAAGTTTTGCGCCGTAAAAGTGCGAAGAAAGCAATCCGCGTGTGTAAGAACAAGCCCGAGCAGCTAACTAACAATTCATCGATTGTCGGATCTCTTCAAAAATCGATAGCCATGTTCACTGACTTCGATTTCTTCCAAAAGTTTTTTGGGAATTTGTGTCGGTATTTTCCGTTGATATAAAACAAGTGAATCGCCGCGTTTCCTCACTGCACGATAAAAACCTCAAACTCCTTCGCCGTTTATCCCTAACAAGGGACGGGTCATTAGCCACCACGCGCTATTCACGCATAATATATGCCAAAAAACGCGTCATTTCGAGAAGAATCTGATGGTATTATTAGTTTTTGCTAAACGGTACTTTGCGTGGACTGATGAGCGTTTGAAGTTCCATGCAAATTGCGTGCTTTTTTGGTACCTCGTCCTCGATTCCAAGGGGAATGTAGGAAAATAACGATCCAAAATTTCACGTTTTATTTTTTGCCTTTGTGTGAAATTGCTACCGTCTTGAAATTGCTTTGATTGAAAAGAAAACGCGCAAAATCGCTTATCTGCTTGTTTTTGGTCGATGTCCGAACTCATTTTTTGGCAAGTGGACGTGCTCTTTTTTTTGGTCGGCGTTCTGGTCGCTCTCCAATACGAGTTGATATAAGATTTACAAATCACGATCCAAATCGTTTCCTGGTTCGTTCAGTGGTTGGGCCGTTGGCTTTGAACCTTCCGGTGCAAATCCAGCGCGTTCGAACTGAACAAGCGGGTTCGATTCACAGAGCGGTCAAATCACAAGATATCAAGGGCAAAAAAGGTTTATTAGATTGGATCAAAGCCGGCCGATTGCATTTTTTCGATTCGTTTTGCAACCGTTTGCAATGCTGATCAATTTTAAGTAGTAGTTTGATTAAATCAGTTGGAGTATCGAAGTGAACCTGAAAAGTTTACTGTGACAACAATTAAAGGTGTTGGCGCGCTTTGTCGGGAGTAAAGATGCAATGGAATCAATAATACTGCTCGCAATGAGCACATCTGATGAATGCTAAACGGGTACATCTCGGTATTTCTGGACATCTTTCGATCGATTGGTAATTGTCGCGTGCCGCGAACAAAAGCGGCGCCGATCTTCGTTTTTGAACATTCAAAACGGCCCGCCATTTTGTTTAAAAATTGTTGGACGCATCTGCGCGTCAGTCTGGGAATTGCAGTGTTTCTTTTAGGCCGTGGTTCTACCTCACTCTTCTCACTGTGTTCGTGGCGAGCGGCTGCTTTTTTCGCCGCTCCGAATTTGCCACTTACGAGCTGTTTCGCCTTGTTGTTCTACAGACGAACTGCCCTACCGTCAACACAGGACGTCAGGAGGAGTGTCCGGTCACCGCCGCCCTTCCAGGCGCAAAGGAAAAGGTTGCCAACAAAGTCTTTGGGATACTTTGGACCTTTCTAGACCGAACGGAATGACAGGAACGATGAAGTCTTTTCTTGATTCAGTTTTCTCACGGTTTGAGCCGCCAATAACGTTGATTTCAGACAACGCAATGTGCTTCACGTCCGCTGCCTTTGCCGACTTCTGCGCCGAGTGGAGCATCAAACACCTGACCGCCCTAGCCTACCATCCAGCCAGCAACGGTAAGGTCAAATGATTCGTCGACTCAATCAAGCGGGAACTCCGCAAACACGATCAACTGCCACTCCAAGAGGCCCTGAACTGCACGCTCGAAGCTCAACGGTTTATACCCTCCGCTGCCACCACTTCCGGTCGTGCACCGTTCGAGATCCTCTTTAGTCGAGCTCCACGACGTCTTCTCAAAAAATGACGTCCAAAAAAACAACGGAAGAAGGAAGACGAAGAGAAAACGTCACGAACGGCCGAGAACTACAATCGTCACCATGGGGCCCGAAGCCGAAAACTGGAAGTGGGCGAGGACGTACTCTACACGTCCTACAATGGCCGTCAGCTGCGTAGGACAATCCAGAGATTCGACGGACGAGTAATTGCGATCATCCAAACCGAAGATGAGGCCAAAGGTGTCCACGTAAACCAAATACGGAAAGCGCCTACGGCAACGATGCTATGAGACGCCAAACCGTCGACCGCAGTCTACCATGATCCCTTGTTGTTAATCCCGGTTGGTAATACCTGTTGCTACTCCCGTTTATTCTCTTGTTACTCTTCTTTCGTCCAAGTTGTCTCTTCTATCTTGATTGTTCTTGTATTCCGCTACGGCCGTCGCTGTCAAAGGGGTCGCTACACACTCCGAACGTCAGTCAAGTAGCGATCGACTTACCCCTGGAAAGGAAGGAGTTGTTGTGTAAGCGACGTGCACCGACGCGGAGTCGTGTTATCGTGGTTGTATATTGTCGATTGCTACTTCTTACGAATAAACCCCGGCTAACCTAACAAAAACCAAAAAGCAGAATTGCGGAATTTGTTCTTTCCAAAAACCTCAATTGCGATACCCCGCTGTGCGGGATGAACCAATAAAATCCCCTTTTGGAACCGACCGGAACCGCATTGTCTTCCCTGAGCTGTTAGGTTGAGGAAAAAGTTTTTCCATTTTTCAGTCGTCGAGAAAATTTAGTGTTTCTCGTTTATTACCACAACAAATTAAACAATATAATCAGCATCATAATCAACAACCTCTTGTCATTTTTTTGGCAAAGAACGAATTCCGTCCGAATAGAACTCGTCCGATTACTTAGTTCATTCAATGCCTTTACATTTTTTGTTGTCTGTTTTGCTCTTCGCTCCCGTTGACTACCGTAGCTTTTTTCTTTTTTCGTGTTTTGTTCGCGTTCGTAATCTTGTTCAGGTTCATTAACCCAAGCGTGAGGAATTAATAAACTCTCGACCATTCATTTGGATTTACGTACATTTGTCACCAAGCGCCCGAAAGAAGGTCTTTTGGAGCGCAACAATTGAGACAAACTTCGGAACTTGCGTAACGACCGGAAATTCGATGCGAGAGGAGATGACGAAAGTCGGGATGATTCGAATCGTGATTCCCGAACAAGAAGAAGACACTGAAATCACAGCGGAAGAAGTCATCAAACTGAGCTGCGAAATTGAGAAGATCGAAATGAATCCCGACACTTCGATCGTCGAACTGCTAAACTTCAACTAAAACGCTGCCAATCGAAAATGGAACGTCGAATGCTCAACATACGTCTGATGGACAAGAAACCACTGGAATGGATACGTCAACGAACAAACCTTCCTGATGTTCTGGTCACAATTGGCAAACGGAAATGGCGTCACATGAAGAAAATGGCGAAACGTCAAGATCAAGAAAGATGGGACAACCAGCTGCTCAATTGGATCCCAGCACCCAAACGACCTGTTCCAGGACGACCAGCAATTCGGTACGCGGACGATTTCATCAAATTCACAAACACAAAGGGCTCCATAACACGATGGAAAAATCAAATTTTTAATTCTGAACCTCTCAATTTGTTGTTTTCTTTCGTAATTTATTTTACTGATATAAAGAATAAAAATTGAAATTGAAATCGATCGTCGACGATCCCGACTTCATCATCGGTGAGACAGTCTCCAAACGCGAGCGGAAACAGCAGATCCATCTGATGAAAAAGAGAGTCAACTGTTTTTGGAATCTGTGGCAGCATCACTACTTGACCTCGCTACACGAACGTTTCAATTCGACGAGTCAGCAGACGCGAAGCCTTCAAGTCGGAGAAGATTGATCATAGCCGAAGAGCCGCGTCACCGGAATAAATGGAGACTCGAACCGATGTCCGCGCCTGACGACACCCAAAACATTGGCAAGATTTCATTATGTATAAACCGTATGTTAGTTGTTAAACTCTCCGGTTTCTCCCTCCTTCTCTTTGCCTCTACCCCAGCCCGGACCGTCTACCTGAGGACGGGACAATTGGCGCAGACAGCATCGGAATCGAATTGCCCGGTGAGCGAACAGAAGATGAACCAAGTGCGAATCGGCGCGCTTCAACAACACCGACACAAGACGATCATAGCAACACTGAAACCGTGGCCCACTATGACGGAACCTCGGGCCCGCGTCCACATCGATTTCGCTGGACCGGTTCAGGGCTTTACTTTTTGGTACTTGTGGATTCGCAGACAAACTTCACGACGCTACGGATGAAGACGATCACCGCAGCAAAAACAATCGAAGTTCTATCCAGTTACTTTTATCTCCCTGGTCCCCCATCAACTATGGTATGCAATAATGGTCCCCAATTCTCGTGCGGATTATTTGCTAAATTTTGTTTGTCTCTTGGGATTTGTCACCTGTGCTTTCCGCCATATTCCCCTCAATCGAATGATCGAGCTGAGAGAGCGGTTGCGCTGGTAAAGGCAAGTTTGGCCAAGGAATCCGATGGGATCAAGAGTTTGGCAAAGGTCACGTTCGCGCTCAACTATTATCCAAGCGATTCAACCACCGAGGCAAGTCCAGCAGCCGCCTTCTTTCATGGACGAATCCGGACGCCGCTTGAGGCACTGGTACCGCAGATTCGACGAAGCCAGAGATCATCGGACCGCGCTCCACGCAAACGTTACTCATGACTCGACAAGTCGAAGCACGCTCGCGCACATCACGCGAATTCATAACGACCACCGCAATCTTCGATTCAGGTGGAACGACAACAATCACCGAATCATTAGCGAACGATTTCGGATTGCCAAAACTTCCGAGCAACACGCGACTTGCAACTTTGGGTAGCGGAAGCTCCCGCGTCCATCCAATCTACCGCACGCAACTCGCCATCAATCTTCTCGACGGCTCGATAATCGACTTAGAAGCGCAAGTCGTGCCGGAAATCATTCATCCGATCGCAACGGCAGTCAACTTACCAAACTCAATCGAAGAACTTCACGAATGGGATCCGCGGACGTACATCAAACTCAACAACCCGGAAATTTTCATCGGCCTTACGGACTATTTGCGGTTCCGAATCTCGGAAAACAGAATGAAGTTCACAAATGAACTCATAGCACTGGACTCGAAAGTCGGACCGATTCGGAATAATGTCAAGAGTCTTCGAGCGTTCTACGATAAAGTTGAATGTATTCGTCGTCAATTGAGTAACATTGGGCCAACTTAGGTGTTTCAATGGCAGTCTAAGTAGTTCAAGAAAGGTTGCGGATTACGGTATTGAGAGAGCTTTTCCTCTACAAGAACAAGGTAGCGGTGTGGAACTTGGAAATACTCACTGAGTATCTCGGCCGAATCGTAGAAGCGCGAGAGGAATTGGACCGTTTTTCGCAATGAGAATAACCGCGTCGCAAAAAGAGGTTTTGAATCGCCACAAATTTTTTGTCTTGACAGCAATGAGTTCGCATGCCTTTTCTGGGGAAAAAAGGACGTCGCTCAGCGGACTGCGTGGAGGTGACGGATGTGCGACAAAGAAAAGATCAAAAAGTCGAATCGATGTTTTCGCTGTCTGTCGACCAGCTATTCCGAGTATCTTCGTTGATCCAGAAATTGACGCACAGACATCGAGAAGAAGTTCTTCATGCTGGAAGTTCTGCAGTGCAAATCGAAAGACGTCATCTTACTCGCATACGATGCTACGGCACCGTCCTTTTTCGTTGGCATCCTCCGCAGCAATACATGGAATACATCAAGTACGGACTTGAGCCAAGAAACGTCATGTTCGAACCGGTCAGAAAACCGAGCAAAATGCGGAACGCGGGAAATTTGCATGTCGACTGTTCGCATCAACGACTGAAGAACAACAGCGACTCGGACGACCTTCAGGCTCGACCGGACGGTGATTACAAGTTCATTATGGTTTATCAAGTAAGTTTTGTTTTTGTTTCCGGACGTTGGTGGATCGAAAATCGACCAGCGAAATCTCATGGGCGTTGTGATCAATGTGGAGGACGGATTTTACGAAGTTGGAACTCGTAGCGGTATTTTGAACAGCATGTACTCTCGCAATCAGTTGGACCCATGCAATTCGGAGTTTTTGAGCATCGAAAACGTTCCCCAAAACCAAGTGGCTCTACGAACGGCAGTGGGTGACCAGTCATCAAACGGCACAACTCAAGGTCACATCCATTGCAATTGCACAGCTAAATGCAACACGAACCGATGCGGATGCAAGAAAGCGGGACGCCAATGTAATTCGCGATGTCATCACTCTCGTACCTGCGAAAACAAATAAATTCATTTCATTCTTTTAATTATTGTTGATTTCGTTGTTCTTCCAATAATTCTCGCATTCCACTTTCTTTCATGTTAGAAGTCAGCCGTCGGAATGATTACGGAATGGCGAACGAGCGGCAGCCATTGTGCAATTGAACTAACCCTATTACAATATAGCTAGCCATTCTGTAATTGATTGCAGAATGGCTACAACATTTGCACTTTGTTGTCTACAGCCGACGGAAAGGCTCCGAATCCGCGTTACCGTTCAACTACGAGACAAACGACAGCCTCGCCGACCAACCGAGAGCGAAGTATGGCACCGACGCCCGAACGACAACAGACTGTGCATCGAAAACAACACCGAGAACCTGATGTTCTGCTTGATCGAGACTCAATTTTCCAAATCGCGGGGATTCAAACCAACACAATAGGAGATTCCACGACCATTGTGTCGCTTGAGGCGAGAAAAGTTAACTCGACGGCTCGACCTTACTCATCTCTTTTGTTTATGTGTTGATCTGACTATTGTTTTTTTAAAGTCAATTATTTAATCCTTTGTAGTATAGTCCATCGACGTTGTAGGTTAAAACTCAGTCTACCAAAGATCTTTACACCGTAACCGATCGAGCCGCTCTTCGGCCATTTTTAACTCCGCCCATCCTTCGTCCGATTACTCCGTTCATTCAACGTCTTTACATTTTTTTGTTGTCTGTTCTGTTCTTCGCTTCCGTCGACTACCGTAGCTCCTTTTTTTCGTGTTTCGTTCGCGTTTGTAATCTTGTTCAGGTTTATTAACCAATATTGAGGAATCAATAAACTCTCGACCATTCATTTGGATTTACGTACATTTGTCAACAAGCTTCCGAAAGAAGGTCTTTTTTTGGAGCGCGACAAGTCAAATAACCGCGCCAGTTCGTGTCTCGAAATATTTGTTGAAGAACATCCTTATCGATTGCAAGAGTGATAGAATAGCGCCTTGGAACCGCTTGAACAGAAGTGACATCAAGCGGAAAATTGAAGCAAACGGTAAGAGAATCGAAGTCTTTGTATCCGAACGGAAAGTTACTTTTGAACGTACCCTGAGAACAATGCTTAGGATACTTGCTGTTGAGCAAAATCTCTTTGTCTGGAAACAAAATGAGTGAATTGAAGCTTAAGCTCCCGTGTCTTCTGACCGATCATTCCATTTGATCCTTCCAACCAGAAGTCAACGTGGAATTTCAAATTTAACTTCCGACACACCGATTGATCAAAGCGCATCCACGCCGAAAACTTTTCGGTTTTACCAACATAGCAAATGATCGTGAATTCCAATGGACCGTGAATGGGATGAACTGTCTCGTAGATTGGACTGATCAGCGTGCCGTTGGGTTTTGAATGACGACGCCTATCGGCAAAGTACTCGATTTTCCATTTAAACATGGACATGTCGACTGCAAACCGAGATCAACTGATTGAAAATATGTGTTGCAGCAGAATGCTTCTTTGTTGACTGGGATGACTTCCCATCATGCAAGACTTTTCAGTTTGGGATCGAAAGTCTGCACAAAACTCACAACTACAAACGAATATCAAAGCTACGGTCGAAACCAGAAGTGACATCAAGGTTTTAGGTTCTTTTTTGTTAAGCAGGAATTTGGGCACCGTTCGTGTCTACTGGCTGCTTATTGCCGACATTTTTGTCACTCAACGTTTCGACACGCTTTGTTACTAGCAGTAGAAAGAGCGCGTGAAAATAAGAGAGTGACTGTCGTCTTGATTCTGCTCAGGAAAAGCGTCTAACCCGTGGCTTCCAGAGACGCCAAGAGAACATATCAGCCGTCCACTTGACAGTCATTTCAGGTTTATAAACCTGCAATAAGGTTGGTAAACGAATCCGACGCAAGTCGTGATTTGAATTGTAAATTTTGGAACGCTCTGCTCTCAATGACAGAGCACATATCTTGATGACAGAGAAGACGAGTGGAGATATTCTCAAACGCACAAATGTTTGGGCTCTAATGACATGAACAAAAGAGTATTTTCCGGATGATTCATCGCCTCTTAGCACTGCAAATGTGAATGTCCATCGAATGTTTTAAGATCATCATTTTAACGCGTATCACGCAAAACCTTTTCCATTAACACGAAATCATTCAAGTGCTGTGCAGTAGACCAACCAAATAAAGAAGTCGCAGAGGAGGCACTTCTTCGCAAGTAAAACCCGTGTTGTGTCTTCGGAGAAACAACTCCACGACAATGAAGAAGCAAAAGAATTTCAATGCACGAAGACCGATTTGCTCGTGGTGTCCAAAGGAAGAATGAAGCACTTCGTCTATGTGATTCCTGAACTCCGGTGCAGCTATCGTCAAGATCATGAACTCGTATTCGAAGCATCATCTTTTTATCCACTTCTTGGTCGAATTTCTCTTCACTAACACTTCAATAACTTTGTCTCAACTTTTTCATTTCTTAGCAATAAGCTTTAAATTGACAACACTCCTACGAGAACTGTAAGTCCGGAAATGCAGATGGATTGTCGATCATAACAACAGAGGACCATAAACTCCCAGCATCTCCAACCAAAGCTTTTCAGTCCATTGCTGACTACTCAAAAGTCACTCGCATTTTCGAAAAGTCTTCAGAGCAGTCGATTGTCTTTTGCGCTCTTTTACTCGGGTGTTCGATTCACTGAAGTAACAGGCTTCTTAATCTTCTTCTGCTTTCTTATTGCCGTGTAACTGTGATTAGAGTCCCGGGAATTCGAGTTCATGTGACTTCGATCTTCGGGACTTGCGATCAACGTGAAGACTTTAATTTTCGCTTATGACCACAAAATTTCAGATGTCTGCTATTGCGGGCACACCGTTTCTACTGTCGGCCATTCGTTGGTTATCTTGGGCTATCTGTTACCGCAATCAAGCGGAGAGATCGGCATTCGGCAAAGACTTTGACGACGCAATTTTGCTCCCATCCATGTATCCAAAAGCCCGTCGCGATAAAACGGTTGTCGACAACTATCACGGAACAATGGTAAATAATCTCTTGTCAACTAACCTTGTTGTTTAGGTTGCTGATCCATATCGTTGGATGGAGGATCTTGACAGTGAAGAGGCCAAAGCGTACATCGCCGAATTGAACAAAACTTCGAAGACGTTTTTCGATCAGTCGACGTTGCGTGATAAGTTCGAAGAAAAGTGAGTTTTCGCTGTTAGCTTCATTTCTCGACTGATTAGGTTGATGCAATACAAGAACTACAAGTCTGACTCAGCACCAGATAAACGGGGAAACTTCTACTACACGTATCATTACGACGGAACTCATCAACATCCGTATGTTTCTTGATTTTATGTTAACCGATCGCTTCTAGCATCTTGTATCAAAGCGAATCCTACAAAGAGTTGGGTGAAGTCTTTTTCGATGTTAACAAACTTTCGGAAGATGGATTGATCTCAATCAGCACTACTGTGTGGTCTTACGATGTAATCTGTTGTTTCTGATTTTAACTCCAATCCTTTTCAAGGGAAAGTACGTGGCTTTTGATTTGTCCGAAAAGGGTAGCGACTACGTCAATATCATGGTAAAGGTTGTCAGGCGGTAATTGAATTGCGAAGTTTAGTTCATGGAAAACAACGGCAATCAGTTGGAGGACAAAATCTCCGATGTTCACTATTCAACATTTTGTTGGTTAACTAACAACACTGCTGTCGTTTATGCGGTAGGCGAGAAGCTTTGATGTGTTTTCACGGTTTCAACTTTAGAAGCGTTTGCTGCGTAAATCCGACGAAAATGCTGCGGTAGCCGGCAACAAAAAGTACTGTCTGCTTTATCACGAAATTGGAACCAATGAAAAAGATGATGTGGTACTTTTCGAATTCTCAGATCGTCCGTACGATATCACGTAAGCAAGGAATCTAGCAATCAAAATCAGTGGTTGTAGTTTCATTGATCTCATCCGTGATGGTACATTGATTGTTGTTAAAAGATGGGACAACTTTTCCAGTAATAAAAATCGTCTTTACTACCATGATTTGAAGGCCACCAACTACCAATTCAATGGCAACTTGGATTTGAAACCACTTTTCACGGACGAACAACACAAATACGACGTGAGTTTTGTTTGACAACATTCTTCACGCGTTTGTCTTCAGCTTTTATGGACAGTTGGTGATGGAGAAGGGTTGGTTTTGACCGACAATGACGCCCCCCCGATGTTCAAGTTGATTCGCGTCAAATTGGATGTTGGCGAAAAGGATCCGAGCTCGTGGAGGACGGTCATCCCCGAAGACAAAGAACGACTTCTGATTTGGGTATATATTTTTCGGAGAGAATAGAATGCTTGCGGATTATTTACAAGATGGTCATGTAAGTTTGTCGATTCGAAGTATTCATTGACCAACAAATTAGACGGTTTTCGAGATTTTCGATCTGGAAACCGGTCAATATCTTGAGACGGTGCCGTTACCCATATGTTCTGCTTTTCCGGCGTGTATTCCCGTAAATGGCACCGAACTCTTCTTCACATACGAAAGTTCAACTCAACCGCGAATCAATGTTCGCCTCGACTATGCACAAGAACGTGAAGACGGCGCTCCATTGAAGCTGGAAATCATTGAAGAGTGGAAATACGGCGATTTCGATTCGTCCAAATACGAGACCAAACAGATCTTCTACGAGAGTAAAGATGGCACCAAGATCCCCATGTTTATTGTTGCTGCCAAAGATGTCAAACTCGATTCCAATAACCCAACGTTGCTCGAAGGCTACGGCGGTTGTAAGTAATGAATATCGGAGTCCAGAAGCTAATGATCCTTTAGTTGGTTCATATTGTTCGTTAAAGTGTGACCCTGCTCATTGTGTATGGCTTCAACATTTTAACGGTGTGTATGCTTTTCCATGCATTCGTGGAGGTGGTGAATACGGTCGAGTTTGGCACGACGCCGGACGATTAGACAAACAACAGAACTCTTTCGATGACTTCCAAGCTGCTGCCGAGTGGTTAATCAGCAACAAGTACACACGTTCGGAACGTCTGGCGATCTATGGTGCAAGTAAAGGTGGTTTGTTGGTTGCCGTCTGTGCTCAACAAGCTCCGCATTTGTTTGGCGCTGTGATCGCAGACATGGGTAGATTTGACATGTATCGTCAATTTGACGATGGATCATACAATGATCATGAATACGGAAATCCTTATAACCCGGAGCATTTCGAGTTCTTGAAGAAGTGAAGCGCTTTATTGTTTACGATTTGATGGTCAACTTCCAGGTATTCGCCAATGCACAACATTCGCATTCAGAAAGGCAAACAATGGCCGGCCATGTTGCTAATGACCGGTGATCACGACGATCGTGTTAGCCCGTGGCAAACGTACAAATACATTGCTCAATTGTACCACGTCTTGTCTACGAAGGGCGCTAAAACTCAGAAGCGTCCGATTCTCGCGCGTATCGAGGCGGATGTCGGCCATGGAGCGTGTGTTTTCAAGGTCATTTGATTGAGAATCATGTGCTTTTTAGCGGGATCCCGTTGTCGAAATCGATCAAAGAAACGGTTGACATGTACGCGTTTCTTGGACGAGTCCTTAAACTCGGATGGAAAGATTGAATGTCATTTAACTGTAACCGGGAATAAACGTATCTTCTTTACTCTCGTTGTTTGTTGTAAGATGTAAACAGAAACCCTTCATGAATACGAATGAACGTCAGTCATCGATAAGCCTTGTAATAATATTGATCGTGATGAGTTTGCCATGAATGATACCAAAGCACGGAGTTCAGTTGCTTGCTCGAGATGAATGGACAATCAAACTCAAGATTCTGATCGATAGCCATGTCGTTTTGCATCCCAAAGCGCCTTCAGACAGGAACTCCATTTGCCTCAATTAACATGCTGAGAACAAAGATCAATAAAATGTTGATCTTTCTGTTATTTTCATTAACCAATCGAGTGACTGTTCGCTTTATTGGGATTCAAATCCCCGGTCTAAGTTTGTTTCCGGTATTTTCATAATACGAGATTATTTTTCGAAGTCAACTTTGTCGACCAGCTGCACAGCCATCACGTCGTTCTTTTGATTGGATCACCTTTAGAAGGTCATTCACTTCCTTCTTCTTTGCAGGCATCCAAAATGCTCTCGTCTGCCGCGGTTCTTGTTCTTCTCGTCGTTGTTTCTTATTGCAATGCTGCTCGCCAGATTCTGGCAGCCAATCGTCGGGTTGAATGGAAGACTGCAGATGTGAATCAGGGCCCACGACGAGCTCAACCGGAGCAAATGCATCTCATTTATGGCAATGGGTTTCCAGAAGATCTATGAATAAGAAAGTCTGCTGCTTATTCGGCTTATCGTTCGTACAACTACGGCTTCGCCAGAATGCAGGTCATCAACGGCACTCATATTCACATCCAAAATACAGGGTGGGGCAAAATGAACTCCCGTCGGTTTTTTGCGAATAACTTTTTTATCGATGATTTTTTTCTGAACAAGTTATACATTTTCTTGGTCCCTATGGTTCCCATTTTCAAATGGAAACAAAATTGAAATTTTGAAAATTTGAAAAAATTTCACCTTAATCCCCTCTTTGGTCCAATTTTGTCGATCTTGACCATGTTCGGTTTTCTTTGTTTTTGTCTGCAATGACTTACACGGTCGTTCAAAAAGCTGCATTTTTGCGAATTTTCATCGAAGAACATTATGATTATTGGAAGTTTCAAAGTCGAGTTCGCCGCGAAGTTCAAAATGGTCAAGCTCGAGTTCCCGATATGAAAACAATCAAATCATGGGATGAAATGCTTCGGACTACGGGAAATCTTCATGGACAAAGAGGAAAGAACAAACCAAAGTGCGTTAACAAACTCACTTTTCAAATTTTGATTTGTTCTTCTTTTTAAGACAAGTTCGTTCTGAAGAAGCAATTGCTGATGTTCGTGATGCTTTCACTGCCAATCCGCATCTTTCCACCCGCCGCAATCCTTTTGTTTCAAGCACCAATAATGACGAAGAAATGGACGTTTCAACCTCCTCAATGTCCAGAAGAACATTGCGACGAATTCTGAAAGACGATTTGAAGTTTCGACCTTATCATCTTCAAATGGCGCACGCACTCAACGAACCCGATTATGATGCACGAATCGATTTTGCTCGAGGTGAATTGGAGCGACAAACGGCAGATCCCGCTCGTCTGTCAAACCTCGTGTTTACAGACGAGGCCCACTTTCATCTCGATGGGGGAGTGAATCGGCAAGATTGGATTATGTGGGCGGATGAAAACCCGCATTGGTTCGATGTTCGTCGACTTCATCCTCTCAAGTTGTCTGTGTGTGGATGGGCGTTGGCGTTGAAGGAGTCGTTGGGCCCTTTTTTGGGAACCGGAAGGTACCGAAAGAGGAATCAATGCCCAATGGATGCAACGAACGCTCGAAAATTTAGTGGTTCCAGAGTTGCAAACTTGGCCAAATTTCGATGACCTTGTTTTTCAACAAGACGGTGCTCCACCGCATATTGGAAATAACGTTCTTGCAGTGCTTGATCGTTTTTTTCCAAATCGATGGATAGCCCGTGGAACCCGACAACACCCGGCTCCTGTTGCGTGGCCTCCTCGGAGTCCCGACCTCACTTGGATGGATTATTCCATTTGGGGGTTCATGAAGAGCCGGATATTCCATCGGGATCAGCCGCTAGTCACTCTTGAGAACTAAGAACAGCAATCGTGGAAGTTGCCAACGATCTTCGACAAAATCGCGCAATGAGAGAACGAATTGCGGCCAGTTTTCCTCGTCATCTTCATCAATGCTTGGAACGTGAAGGCGGCCAAGTGGAAATCCGTTAATCATTTGTTTTTGTTGTTAATTTGTTAATCAAACGCTTCAAATTTAAACATTCAAAGCTGTTTTAAACAGATCGACAACATTGGACCAAAGAGGGGATTAAGGTGAAATTTTTTCAAATTTTCAAAATTTCAATTTTGTTTCCATTTGAAAATGGCGACCATAGGGACCAAGAAAATGTTCAACTTGTTCAGAAAAAAATCATCGACAAAAGAGTTATTGCAAAAAAACCGACGGGAGTTCATTTTGCCCCACCCTGTATAATGGCGGCCAAGGTAGTCATCGCTCAATATCCTTTATATCAATGATTTCAGAACGTAGTTGAAGACGACTTTTGGATTGTCAAACACAAACATGGAAAGTACTCGCTTTGATTGTTGTTCACGTATCGAATAAACTTGACCGTCGTTTTCGATTTCTTGTTGTGAATCAGAAACAAACATTTTGACGAAAATTTGCGGTGGTGTTCGGTCGTCGTTCTTCTGCTACGGAAATGTAGCCACTGACGGCGAGTAGAGTGCTGCTCGTGACTTTCGTTGGCTGTTGCCTTTGCTGCGAATCCGTGGTCAGTGGGTTGGAGAACTTTGTGGTTTGTCTCTTTCGATGAAATCGATATTCCTTTTCAGGTTTCAAATGATCAAATGAAACGTTCGAAACGCTCTCTGGACTTTCAACCATAACCCGAAATGCAAATCCACGGCATTCCAGCGATCATCATTCCGATTGTCATTATCGTCGTGTGAGTCTTCCAACTCGATTCCCGTGCTGATAGTCCTTACTTTCAGTTGTTGTTTCTGTATTGCACTTGCCGTTGCAGAACAACACTTCGAGGAGCTTCGATTGGCTTAGGCACCTCGCCGTCCAACTCCTCGCAGTCACGTCGAACGTCACGAACCGCAAGAAGAAAGTTCGTTGATGCACGCGGCTTGTCAGCCATGAGTCGTAGTCATGGACGCGCGTGAAGATTGCTGTCCATCGGTTCACAATAAACGAAATTGCAAACGATTTATTGGTTTACTAGAAAGACTCGCGGCTTTGCCGCTCGCTTTCTTTACTTGTGTTTTGTGTGGGTTAAACTTGCGGCTTTGTCGCATGCTTACTTGTAAACAATAACAAAAAATTCAACAATTAACTGGTGAAAGGCACTGAAATCAAGAAATCAGAAACTTGACATTACATCGATCGTATCTCTGCGAATAGCTGTTTTGGAGACATGTATTAAATACCGATGTAACGCTCATTAGTTGAGTTTTCTAGAACGCTAATATGCACCTGTCAAACCACGACAGAAAATTACAACAACTACCTCTCGATTCGGACTGAAACCGAAAAAATCCGTAATCTCACAGTATATTGATTCGAATATCTATCTTCGAGTTGCGTATTATATACCGTTGTAACGCTCATTAGATGAGTTTTCTGGATTGCTAACATCTGTCAATCAATGACAAAAAGTTCAACAATTGCCTGCCGAAGTCCACTTAAGCCCAAATTTTAAGGCCCGCATTATATCGATCGTATCTTTGTGAGTAGTCATCTTCAAACTATGTCTTATATACCATTGTAACGTTTTTCAACTGCGCTTTCTATAATGCTAATATACATATTAGAGAAACATCTTAACAACCAAAATATGTGAACCCGCATTTGGAGCAAAAATGAACAGAAAATTTCTACCAAAGTTAATAACTTCATTGTAATTATTTTATATGCTGTCATATATTGCATGTCGATGAGCCCTACTGATGCGCACAACGCTATGTTCTTTTAAGGCAATCGGCTCAAGTTTCGATATGGTTTGATTAGAAAAACCGATTTCAGTGTTAATTTCAAGTCAAAAATTTACTCAGTAAAAGTTCGTATCTTGCGAAACAAATGTCAAATACGTACTCTCCATACTCAAATCTATAAGTTGGAACCCTTTGTTTTTGCTCAAACTTTCAAAAGCGTCACCCCATCACCATCATTGCCGATTAGTTAGGGGATTTACAAATGACAAGCTAATGAGATCACCGGGCAGTTTATAAGCGTTTGCTCTTTTTTGGGAGTATCAAGAAGTTAAGCGGTGGTCCCGATTCACATCGAACTGCGCTAATTGCCTTTATGTTCGTTTCTCTTCGGCATCCAAATCGTAGATTTGAGTTCGCACATTCATTTCGTTTCTCAGACGTTGGATTGCTTCTTTCGGATCTTTTTCGTCTTCGAGTAATTCAACTTCTCAAATCCAACGGTTCAGTTGATAGAAGTCGGAGGATAAATTGCTTTGATACGATCATCACGATCTCATAACCACGATAATAACGAGCAGGTTCTTTTATGCGTTTGTAGTAGTTGGTCAGCTCGTAGACGGTCTTGGCGTTTTCGTCGGTCAGTGAAATTGAACTGGTTTCGGCTTCAAACGGGTCTTGATGACGATGTCGAGAACGCCACTCAAATTCACATAGATACGAATCGAGAACTGAACAATGAGTGCCCCAACACTTACGACCAACGAAAAACAAAACGTGAGCAACAGGAATCGAACGTGGGACTAAATTAAACGCGAGCAAATTACCGGGGTATCGCAGCATAAATTCCCCTATTTGAACGGCCATTGCTCGGCCGTCCGTTGTACCTGCCACAACAAGTCAACGTGAATGGACGGAAATATTCCGCGAATTTTATCTGGAACGTCTTTTACAGGTAGCCAAGAGAGTTTTCATTTTCAGGCGAGCAATGATTGTCTTTCCTTCTATCAGAACTACAAACAAGGTTTCGATGGTGAAAGCGAAGTTGACTGTCAAGCTGTTGTTTTGTTCCATCGACTGAAGAAATGCTCGATTTGAGTACCAATGCACTTCGTCAACGGATCACAAACAGCGAACAACGTCGATTGGAAAAAGAGGTCAAAGATCTTTTGGACGATTGGTCACAGGATCAGGAAATCAAGAAGACTTACTTAACTGGAACACGAGTTGAATTGGCCGAAGAATTAAGTCAGTTAATTTCATTAATTGAACTTTCTCATTAAGTCATTTAGAACGTGTTCGTTACATTCAAGAAAATTTGTTGACCAATTGATCTTCGTATGGTTGTTGTTTTGAATTGACCAATGAATCTTGGCGATTTGCTTGATGTGAATTGAAGATGAGAGAAATTTGCGGTTGAGGAATTTACTGTCGCATCTGAAAGTGAAAGGGCGACCGATTAGCGAAGCGCCGTCTCTCGCGCTCCTTTCGCTCATTCACCGCTTTAGCGTTCAGTTGATACTTTTGCGGGCGAAATTTCTGACCTTGCGCTTCCACGATAAAACCCCCAAACTTTTTTGCCGTTTACCGTAAAAAAGGAAAGCTCGTTAGCCACCACGCGATATTCACGCATACTGTATGCCAAAAAACGCGCCTTTTAAGAGGAATCTGATGGTGTTATCAGTTTTTGCTAAGCGGTACCCTGCGTGGACTTATGGGCCTTTGAAGTTCCATGCAAATTGCGTGCTTTTTTGGTACCTTGTTCTCGATTCCAAGGGGAAATGTAGGAAAATAACGATCCAAAATTTCAAGTTTTCTTTTTTGCCTTCTGTGTGAAATTGCTACCGTCTTGAAATCGCCTTGATTGAAAAGAGAACGCGCAAAATCGCTTATCTGCTTGTTTTTGGTCGATGTCCGAACGCATTTTTGGCAAGTGGACGTGCTCTTTTTTGCCAATAGTATGCGTGAATAGCGCGTGGTGCTTAATGACTCTTGTAAGAACCGATCGGTTCGTTTCACTTATTCCTTCTCTTTGCTATCCAATTTGTTTGTGTTTTAGTCATTCCGTAATCATTCTAACGGCTGACTTCTAACACGAAATAAAGTAGCCAACAAGTGAAAAATCGTGTTTGAAAATACGCGTAACCGACAGACGAACCGCAAGTGTTTATTCACTCAATTTTTCATCGCTTTTTGATGACCTTTTCCGTTGAAAGTGGAAGTCTTCTGCTTTTCATTTTTGTTTTTACAAGATTTCGCGTTTTTCAAGTGGTTTTTAATGATCTGTTAAGGTCTTTGCGATTACGACCAATATGCAAGCTTCCTTTGAGAGCAAGTACGATGAGTGGCGAAATACAAAGAAGGTCCAGGTGATCTTGGAATCCGACGAAGCTTATGGAACGCGATTGAATACCGTTATCAAATGAATCAGGTCAAAAGCTCACGTCGCAGACTGAAAGAAATTACGCGACCACGTATAACATTCGAACAATTGGATCGACACCAAAAGTGTTTCACGGAGACGAAGTTTTTTAAAAAAGCGAAGTCTTTCAAGTGATGCACGAAGTTCATCTGGAGTTAGGACATGGAGAACGACTCCATGTACAGGGAACTTGAGCGTTATTATGAGTTAAGAAAGTGAGTTTGTTCTTCTATTTCATTGATTTGTTTTTTTACTTCAGAGAACTGGTTATGATGTATGTTGAGTCTAAAGGTGATTTGTCCAAATGTGGCGTCCCCCTTCCCACTCTGCCGATGTTTTATGTATCTTTTCCTCCGGACTTTATTGTATTGTTATAGGCCGCTGGAACTTCAAGCGTAATAGTCGGTGAGTCAACCGCCCCGTTCGTCACAAAGCGGGGGGTGAGACAAGGCGACAGTTTATCACCTTTACTTTTCATTCTGACCCTCCAAGACGCGCTCAATCGTGTTCGCTGGCGAAACCTAGGAATTCCGATCGGAACTGACCGTTTGAACTACTTGGCATACGCCGACGACATCGCGCTTTTTGCAAAAAGGCCCGCCGAATTGCAAACGATACTCACCCTTGGGGGAACAGTATGGGTCTATTTTCGACTAAAAAATCATCGTACAAGAATACCCGCCAATAACCCAGTTATCCTGATTGGAGATCAACCTTGCACGGTCAACGAGCGACTGCCATCCTTCGAGCCATCTCATCTTGTGACCCACCGTGAACCGCAATTCGATCGCGCGGAGCGACCTACGGAATTTATCGAATTGGGAAATCTAGGGACTAATCGCTACGAAAATGAGCCGTTATATGCGCAATTTAGGCGAGTTGAAACAAATCAGAGAGATCACAGTTCATCCGGATCCGAAACCCCTCCTACAGAAGGAGCTGCATGAATATGCACCGCTTGAAAGCAATCTCTAACTTAAATTTTAACTAATCCACTACAATTAGCTTAAGACAAACCCTTTTTACCGCTACCGCATAACCTCGACTCCGTATTCTTAACTTTTGAAAAATTATAAAGTGAGTTTCCGCGGCGGGAGTGTAACGTCCCGTTATAAACTCCTTCTTAATCAATTTCTAGAAAGCCACACCCCTTACCCGCCTTCAAATGATAGTCGACAAATCCGTACTTTTGCAGTTTAGCCCGCCCGGATAAATGCTGTTGGGCCCCCCGACGGAATTTTTAAAAAATAAAACAACAAATAAGGGAAATTAAATTGTCCCGGTAGCATCAAAGCAGTTGTTAACTGTTGAGGACATCATTGAACGGGATAGTACTCAGCGATTTGAGACCACAAATTGTACATTACGTTCGGTCCACGAAACTTTTGACGCCAACAAAAGTCTGCCACGTATCCCTCAAATACTGATCGTGCAGTCCGGAATTCGTGCTTGTGACGGCGCTTGAATTTTTGCCACAACTGCTCAATCTTGTTGGTGTGGGCGTGGGTAACTGGATCGACGAAATTGACGCTGTGGTTCACAGTCAAGTGTTAATAACCTTCAGGAAGATTTGCGATTCCACCGTATGCGCGCCAACAGTCGCTGATGATTGTTGTTCCCGGCATGATGTATTTTTGAATTAACGCCAAAAGAGTCTCCGAATCGCGTCGTTCCATCGGCCAAATGAAACACTCCCCCGTTTCCTCTTCGATTCCTCCAAAAATCATGACCGCTTCGTTGACCAGTTGTCCTTTGTTGTATTTTCGTTTGGTCACAAATGCTTCGTCAATTTGAACTCGACAGCCCTCTCCACCAATACGAATTGGATTACGAACGAAATACTCGACACAAACATCTCGCAGAAAATCTTTGTAATCGACCAATGTATGTTCTCCAATTGTCGTATGATCGGCGCGTTTCATTTGGAATTGCAACAGTTTGTGAGAAGACATTTCGAAACACCAAAAGTACGAGAGTTGGAAGATCTGGAAGTACGAATCAAAACTAAAGTAAGGAAGGAGGGTGGTACTTCTTTTAACTCGAGATGGGCTCCTTCAAAAAACGTGTCCGTAAGAAACCCTTTTTCTTTGCGACAGTCTTTGGTGGTGCATCGGTAATTACCGTAACGACGACCGGCTTTTACTGGGCGGATTGTCATCTTGCCGCCACAAACACAAGGTCGAGTATTGCCGAACAGGAGCTTCAGATGTTGAAGGCAAGCGATGAAATTCTCGTCGTCCCATTTGAGCTTTTCGTAGAGATCCGCAGACGTAAAATCAATCAATCAACTCGTCCATAACAGCCAAATAGTAGAAAAAAACACGAGTTGACTGACGGAAAACACGATTTTCGACAAATGTTTTGATTTTTCACAGGGTGATTCACCACCAGAAACGTTCATTACACCTTCAAAGTCGTAAACATCCGGCCAACTGCTTAAAACGCGCAACCGCGACTCAAAAATTTGATTTTTTTCTTCAGAGGGGGGCCCAACTGCATTTATCCGGGGGGGCTAAACTACAAAAGTACCGACGAATCTTCTCTCCAGCCCACAAATCACTTCGACCTTTTCTCTTCATTAAGTGTAGTTGTGTATTTTTATTTCGTCTGTCGCGTAAATAAACTCCGCTATCATCTAAGCAGATCAATTCGTTTTATTGTGAGGAGATTAAACCCTGACATAGTTGGACCCATGCAATTCGGAGTTTTTGAGCATCGAAAACGTTCCCCAAAACAAAGTGGCTCTACGAACGACAGTGGGCGACCAGTCACCGAGCGGCGCAACTCAAGATCACATCCATTGCAATTGCACAGCTAAATGCAACACGAACCGGTGCGGATGCAAGAAAGCGGGACGCCAATGTAATTCGCGATGTCATCACTCTCGTACCTGCGAAAACAAATAAATTCATTTGATTCTTTTAATTATTGTTAATTTCATTGTTCTTCCAATAATTCTCGCATTCCACTTTCTTTCGTGTTAGAAGTCAGCCATCGGAATGATTACGGAATGGCGAACGAGCGGCAGCTATTGTGCAATTGAACTAGCCCTATTACAATATAGCTAGCCATTCTGTAATTGATTGCAGAATGGCTACAACATTTGCACTTTGTTGTCTACAGCCGACGGAAAGGCTCCGAATCCGCGTTACCGTTTAACTACGAAACAAACGACCAAATCTGACGCCGAACAACTAAAATTCGAGTGGAATTTAGAAACACTCGGCTTAACCGACGCACCAATGGACGACGATGAAACAGCACTGCAACTATTCCAAACCACGCTCAAACGATTACCAGACGGAAGATATGAAGCGTCATGAGAAGGCCAATCGAGTGACACGATCACCAATTCAACGAAAAGCAATCGAATGGAAGAGCGATGATGAGTTCACAGCATCAAGAGGATGGCTTGAAAAGTTCTTAAACCGTCACAAGCTCGTTTCTCGACGTCCAACAACCGCTTGTCAAAAGGAACCATCGGAATACGCACAAAAGATCGTCGACTTCATTCTTTTTGTATCCAAATTGACTCAAGACAATGAATTTACTCAACGGATGCGATGGACGAGACAGCCGTTTGGTTGGACGCATCAAACTCGTTAACTGTGGATGCAAAAGGAGTAAAACAGGTCAACAATTTGCTTATTTCTTTGCTATTTGTATTTAGGTTCCGGTGAAGACAACAGAACATGACAAAATGAGAGTAACGGTCATTCTTACTGGTCGTTCCGATGGCTACAAATGTCCACCGTTTGTTTTGCTTCAGCGCAAGCGTCGTGACAAACTGATTGTTCAAAATTTAAAAAGATAAAATTGGGATGCTATGGAACCAATTGGGTGAATGACGAGACCATTGATGATTATCTGAAGACTATTCTTGGACCCAGTTTGTTTGGAAACTGTCTGCTTGCTTGGGGTTCTGCTCGAGCTCACATTTCTGACTCTACGAAAAAGACGGTCAACTCACCTCGAATCAAAAAGCAGTAATTCCGGGCGGTACAACAAAATTTATTCAGGTTTGTTAAAAGTTTTTTACTCATTGTTTGTTTCTGACTATTTAGGCTCCGGATGTGGTATGGAATGCGAGTTTTAAATCGAAAATAAGAACTTAATGCGAGGATTGGATGCTTCACGGTGAAAAGCCCACGACTAAAGGAGGTAATCCTTCCGCTCCTTCGTTAGAACTTTACTTAGAGTGGATTCAAACGGCATGGAATGCAATTTCGCCTACACAATCGTCAATTCGTTTAAACAGTGCGCTCTGACAACTGCTCCCGATGGTTCGGAAGATGATATGATTGAATGTTTCAAGCCTAATGATCCCATTCCACAAGGCCGCGAATTACTCACAACTGCTCGTCTAAACGAAGCCAACGCGAATGTGAACGATTTACTCGAAGGAAATCAAACATCTATGAGGATAAACTCATGCTTTTAAGTGAAGACGCCAGCACGGCAATCACCAAAACGACAAAGGCAGTCGAAATTTTCAAAACAGCTCAACTTGACTTGCATCAGATAACTTCGAACAACGAGGAAGTAAACAACTTCGGATCGAAATTCAAACTTCTGGATGGACACCCCGTCGGAAATCTGTTTGGAATGAACTGGGCCCTTGATACGGACAACTTCATGATTCGATGGCCAAAATACGACAATTCTAAACTACTAACCAAATGGCAAATCTTCAAGTATTACTCATCCGTATATGATCCCTTTGAGTTAGCCTCTCCCGCTTCATCAGAAGCAAAGTACGTTTTTCATCAGGTTTGCCACCTCGCAATCTAGAAGGCACGGGAACCCACCAAACTCTACGACTGGAACACCATAATTCAAGATGAGAATATCACACGAGCATAGAAGATCGCTCTTCTCAACAACGACGATCAAGTCCTAACAATCCAGCGACACATCAATATTGACATTCAAGAACCAGTTATATTGCATTTCTATACCGACGCTAACAAAAGAGCTTTCGGACTTGCCATCTACATAAAAGAAAGCAACGTCTCATCTCTTCTGATGGCCAAAAGTCTTGTCACACCTTGGCAGAAGATGACAATTCCCAAACTTGAGTTAACAGCTGCATATCTCGCCTGTAAACTCATGAAATTTTTAACGGAAGAGCTGAACCACCTGAAGCTTGAAAAAATCATCCATTGGATCGACTCCAAATGCGAGCTGAACAAATCAGTCGACGGAAAAACACGAGGAATCACGCTTCGCACACCGAAAGGAAACATCACACAGCGATCGCTCAATCATATCTACTTACTGGAGATCAGATCAACTACCATCGGAGAAAAGAAAACTGACGATGCGAAAAACGAAAATCCCAAACCCATCACGCAATAACGACACCACACATACAGTATTACGATTTCTGTTAAACTCAACTGTTTCCGGTATCTGTGGCAGCATCACTACTTGACCTCGCTACACGAACGTTTCAACTCGACGAGTCAGCAGACGCGAAGCCTTCAAGTCGGAGAAGCTGTGATCATAGCCGAAGAGCCGCGTCACCGGAATGAATGGAAACTCGGACGAATTGAACGCTTGTTCTATGGAAGCGATCAGATCGCGACGACGACTATCAAACGAGCGGTCGCTACATTTTATCCATTGGAAACCGAACTCTCGATTCCCAAACCTCAACCAATGGAGAGAGCCCAGTAGGCCCGGAAAGCGAACGAGGACCAGCGAAGACGCGGACGTCAGTTCGAGCCCGACGACACCCAATGACAAGATTTCATTATGCATAAACTGTATGTTAGTTGTTAAACTCCTCGGTTTTTACCTCCTTCTCTTTGCCACCCAATTTGTTTGCACTTTGTTGTTCACAGCCGACCGAAAGGCCTACCGTTCGCTCGTTGAAATGCTGATTGTAGGTCAATTTGCCAAATTTGCTCTTACCGACCCTTAAGGTCGGGATTTCTCCTGTTGTTTCGCCCAGTGATCCATTATCTCGTTCGTGTTTGTGTTAAAATAAAGATTTATTAACCCAAGTTTGAGGAGTTGAAGAAAACCTTTCGAAAGGAACTTAGAGGACGCGGAATTCCTTACAACGGTGCGTTGATCGACGTAGTACGCTGTTAGGGAATCTTCGACTCGACAAAACAGATCACAAACACCGAACAAGGTCCACCGGAAAAAGAGGTCAAAGATCTTTTGGACGATTGATCACAGGATCAGGAAATCAAGAAGACTTACTTAACTGGAAGACGAGTTGAATTGGCCGAAGAATTAAGTCAGTTAATTTCATTAATTGAACTTTCTCATTAAGTCATTTAGAACGTGTTCGTTACATTCAAGAAAATTTGTTGACTAATTGATCTTCGTATGGTTGTTGTTTTGAATTGACCAATGAATCTTGGCGATTTGCTTGATGTGAATTGAAGATGAGAGAAATTTGCGGTTGAGGAATTTACTGTCGCATCTGAAAGTGAAAGGGCGACCGATTAGCGAAGCGCCGTCTCTCGCGCTCCTTTCGCTCATTCACCGCTTTAGCGTTCAGTTGATACTTTTGCGGGCGAAATTTCTGACCTTGCGCTTCCACGATAAAACCCCCAAACTTTTTTGCCGTTTACCGTAAAAAAGGAAAGCTCGTTAGCCACCACGCGATATTCACGCATACTGTATGCCAAAAAACGCGCCTTTTAAGAGGAATCTGATGGTGTTATCAGTTTTTGCTAAGCGGTACCCTGCGTGGACTTATGGGCCTTTGAAGTTCCATGCAAATTGCGTGCTTTTTTGGTACCTCGTTCTCGATTTTAAGGGGAAATGTAGGAAAAACAATGATCCAAAATTTCACGTTCTTTTTTGCCTTTGTGTGAAATTGCTACCGTCTTGAAATTGCTTTGATTGAAAAGAAAACGCGCAAAATCGCTTATCTGCTTGTTTTTGGTCGATGTCCGAACTCATTTTTTGGCAAGTGGACGTGCTTTTTTTTTTGGTCGGCGTTCTGGTCGCTCTCCAATACGAGTTGATATAAGATTTACAAATCACGATCCAAATCGTTTCCTGGTTCGTTCAGTGGTTGGGCCGTTGGCTTTGAACCTTCCGGTGCAAATCCAGCGCGTTCGAACTGAACAAGCGGGTTCGATTCACAGAGCGGTCAAATCACAAGATATCAAAGGCAAAAAAGGTTAATTAGATCGGATCAAAGCCGGCCGTTTGCATTTTTTCGATTAGTTTTGCAATCGTTTGTAATGCTAATCAATTTCAAGCAGTAGTTTGATTAAATCAGTTGGAGTATTGAAGTGAACCTGAAAAGTTTACTGTGACAACAATTAAAGGTGTTGGCGCGCTTTGTCGGGAGTAAAGATGCAAGAGAAGCAATAATACTGCTCGCAGTATCGTTTGAAATCAAAATACGAAACACGCTGCACTTTCCCAGTTCTATAAAACAATTTCCCTCATCTCGACTCTGTCGACATTTCGTTTCAACACTTGTCGACCGGAAATGCCTTTGCTTTCGATTTTTTTGGTTCTTTCGGTGCAATTATTTCGTCTATTTTCTATTAATGATGCCGGTTTTTATCTATTTCTACGGATGAAGATCTTAAGGTAATCGAAAGAATTGTCCGATTTCTCAAAGAGCACGATGAGCACCAGTACATTCGCTACAATCGAAGATATTTGTCCAAATTTACTGACACAGCCGACGATGCTATCCAATGGCCAAGGATCAAGAACTGGTGCCCCGAACAAAGAGCTATTATTCTTGCGGTAATCAAATGAGTATGAAGAGATCGGGATGAGTTGGGCCTTTTTGTTCATTTGTGTGCAAGAAACGAGCTTGTAAACAAAGAGGAAACTCGTACATCGGATACATGGTTTTATCAAGTTCGAATTCCAGTTCCGTCTGTGATATCACTCATTCGCACGAAACGAGAGTTACAGCACGGCTCGTTTAGAAGCGTTAACTGACGATTATTTCGGTGGAGAAACATCTAACCGCCTTTCGAAAGTTAGTTTCGTCTTCTTGTTCTTTCTCTATTTGTTTTTCCTTCAGACAAAGTCCTTACCCGCGTGATTACCAAACGAGTCGACGACGTTGTTGCTCATCAACTTCCGGTGGAACAGGCGGGCTTTCGGAAGACGTTTTCAACAGTCGATCACATTCTTGCTCTCAACCTCCTAGTGGAAAAGAGTCGGGAATGGCGTCGACCGCTTCACGTTCTATTTATAGACTTCGCCAAAGCCTTTGATACGGTGAGCTTTGATGCAATTTGGACGGCTCTGACCGCGCTTTTCGGTCAATAACAAAATGTAGAACAGTAACAGGTGGTCTTTTATTCGTTAGGGTTGAAACCGAGACAATAGAAAAAAGGCCACATTAAGCTTCCGTTTGTTGCTTAAATACAAGAAATTTTAATGTTCCCGTAGGCGGGAGAAGCTTTTAGATCCGTGAAATCAAGTGATTTCGCGGACAGGCTCTTCGGCACTATGAAGTCGACGAATGCACAACCCGAATGATTCAACAGCTCTACACCGTCGGAAGTTCATCGGTGGTCATCGGCAATTCAAGCGCCGTATTCAACACACAAAAAGGGGTCCGGCAGGGCGACATTCTCTCGTGGCATATCTCCGGCACAACACGAGAAAGCGCGTCCGAAGAATGGCGATCCAAAGTCTACACACAGGACTGGGCTCACAGTTTATTGTTGTCCTTCATATCTACTGATATCGAATAAAGGTTCAAATAAATAAAATTTCATTCGGAATACGATCTGTGATTGGTATTCGTTTTGTCGCGAAGTAATTTTTGACGAATATGATTCTATCGGTCGGCCTTGCGGTCAAATCGGCGGTCCCGGGATCATCGTACAAATTGGTGAAACAAAAGTTGGATCCCGAAAATCCAACCGAGAGAAACAGATACATAGCCATTAGATTTTGGGTCTTATCGCTGACAATTCGGATGATTTACGCCTCGAAATATGCCCTATTACCGATGATCGTCCCGAGGGTTTTCGAAGTGCCGAAGATTTGATCCCGCTGGTCATCAAACATGTAGCTCCGGGTTCTGTTGTTTGCACAGACGCTTGGAAGGCCTACTCAACACTCAATCAGCACGGATTCGAGCATCGCGTGGTTGGTGATTTCTTCGTTTTGCTTCCTTCTGAATCTTCAGGTTAATCATTCGGATCCAAATAATCCTTTTGTTTCCGCCGACGGCACTCATACCAATAAAATCGAATCCTCGTGGCGCTCGTTCAAAAATTATTTCCGGTTGAAACGAGTACCATTGCAAAACTTCGAACTCGCGGTTACCGAGTACTCCTGGCGCCGTCATTGCCGTATTAACGTATTGATCCGTTCGATTCGCTCGTAAACGCAATCAAAGAAACAAACTTTTCGTCTGTTGGGTTATTCACTCTGGTTGTGCGAAATCTCTAAATTAACTCTCAAACAACAAGCAAACTCCCAACACGAATGTTCCTCTCTTTCTCGGCCTTTTGAGATCGGTCCATCTTTCAGGGTGAACCGAACGCCGGACCGAAGTGGTCGTCTTACATTTTCTTGCTCCGCGCTTGAACCCGAGTCGTATTCTTCCATCTGCGTTTTAGTCGACCCATCTTTCCGTAAATAAACTCTCTTCTATTCACCGACTACTCAACAGCCTAGAGCGCAAACCTAACATCGTCCTGATCATCAGTTGTTGAAATTCTCCTAATAAATGTCGGCATTGTTTGTCTGTTCGTTGAAAACCCACAAACGTTCCACGGAATTAACTCGATGTTTCAAATGTTTGAAGTCGGATCATATGGCGAAAGAATGCTCAATAAAGTGCGCCAATTGCTCCGGCAAACATCATCGCTTATTATGTCCAAAATTCAATCGAACGTTAGTGACTAGCAAAATCGAAGAAGATCGTCCGAAAGATGAGGAACAAGAAGACGAGGTCGAACAAGTGGAAAGAGAGTTGGAAGAAGCCGAACCAACAAAAGCGGAAGAACAAAATGCAGACACAAAAGACGAATCGGAAACCTCATATTGTTATACGTCAAAACAGAATGGAAAAATACGACGAACGGAATTGGCACTCATGAGATCATAAATCTCAGTTTCTTGGTCGAGCAATCCTTTCTTATTTTATAACAATTCCCCTTTGGTTTCGTTCTGTTTAATTTCTCAGTTAATGAGATTTTCACCCCTTGTGCTTTTGCTAATTAGCTATCGATGGTTAGTCGTAGTTGTTTGTTTAGCTGATTGATCAAGGAGCAAAATTCCTTTAACATGTCCTAGTTAGTTTCCCATGACGTCGATTTCGTTGTTTACTATGCCTCTTGGTCATCGGTTTGCCGGCCGGGAATGTCCGACACGCGGACGACAAAAAGTCGCTCGCTTTGGAGGCCCGTTGGCCGTCAAATCCCGATCATTAGAAACATCCGCTTCGTCGACGGTCGGATGGTTCCTTTTTGTGATCAGAATGCCTTATCAATTTAATTAAAGTCTCATCGGCGCCTCTTTACTGCCCGTCAGACTCTTATCTTAACCCATAAAAGGAAGCATCCATCTTCCTTAGGAATCAATTATCAATTATTAGTTACTAAGTTGTTAACTAGCAATCAATTTCTTCTCTAAAGGTCCGCTAATTCCTTTACACTTTCTAATTGTCATTTAGTTTCGACTTCGCCCACACAGTCGGCGGCTTTATTTTCGGACCACATCGTTCGTTTTTTTTCGCAAAGTCGACGGCTTTATATTTCGGACTGCAATGTAGTTGTATACTACTACTTTCGGCTCTTTTCGACTTTCCCGAAGCTCGCGAAGCAACAATTTTTGCGGATTGAAAGTTTGCAAAACTTTGAAATGTTTCGAACCTGAATACCTCGAACACCGTCCTTGTTAGTCAAAAAAACTTTCAACTTTTGATTTGGCAATTAATTTCTTTGTGTGAACGATTCTCTTATCGATTATCTTTTATCATGTCAACTTCTTATCTATTATCAAGATCGCGCTTTGGCCCCGCTTTGCCCAACATAAGAAACGACATCAACCTTTAATAAATCAGTTATTTCTATTACACTTTGAAGCTTTATCTTCTATATTTAGATTCAACAAATGGATTGGCAGCTTCTAGTCTGTTTTTTGTGGCTATTGTGTTCTGCCAAAAATGGAAAATGTGACAGTCCAGGTAGTAGTTGTTTGTGAATAATACATTAGATTTTATCCGTTACTGCCACAACTTTATGCAAATTATCATTTTTAGAAGAAGCGCTTGTCAACGATTTCAAGGATGCAACTTTGAAGGTGTTAAAGAAGCCGCCGACTTCTTTTGAAAACATGCGCCAATTTTCAACGGACTCGACTTTGCTGGCAAATAAGGCTTTATCCGTTGGAAGTATTCTGGCAAAGATTGCGAAGGTAAATTGTTTAAATGAATAAGCTCAAAACATCATTCGTGTATGTTGGGTCGAGCCCTCGAATAGAAGAGAACGTTTATTAAGGAAAAGACACGGGATTGACAGACCGCTCCTCAGACTGTCTTTCAAGCAAGAGAGGCAAAACGGCACCGAAAGGGAAGCAAAACCGTGATTTCGAGCGGCGGTCACAACAGTGTAGACAAAACATAGTTTTATAAATGATTATTCTTACTTTAATTGCACTGACTTTTAACTTTAGGGCAACAGAATTGCCACGGTCACAATGGACCAATTGAAGGACGCGCTTGAAAAGATTTCTACTGGTCAGCCAGCTGAAATTCGCTTAGACGATGAATATAGCTTGTTAGACAATTTGAAGCTAGAATACTCCTTGGTAGGCTTTTTAAAAAAGACATTGATTGCCAAATTCGACAAAGCTTTAATCTAAACTTTTTAGCGTATTGATGGAGAATTAGAGACCTACTTCATTGAACTTCGTCGTAAGTTTGCGATTGCTAATCAAATAATATAACTTTCTGTTTAGGCATGGCAGATTCAAGCCGTGGGGTCGTTATCACGGATTACTTGATGGCCAAATGTGCCAGCGAAATAAATTCTCCAAAAGAGATGCTGCTTGTAAGTCAAAGTCTATGAATGTCAATTCGAAGATTTATAATTTCAGTACTTGAAACTACGCCTTCTTACTCAATGTAGGCTTGATCTCCTCAAAAAAGAACTGCATGGTAATTAAGTTTAAAAACGTGCTATTGTGTAAACAATATTTACTTTAAAGGAACAGCTGAGGAAGCAAAGCAACTATTCATGAACATCAGTGCGACAATATTCCAGTCCGCCGATGCAGAGCAAAAAGACAAGTGGAAAAGGCTTCAAAACGGTATTTTATTTTGTATTGGTTCACAATGATTTAATATACTTTTAGAAGTCGAAGAACACAAAAACGCGGTGATGTTGGTGGATGAAATAGCGTCAGGTCGATTAATACCGAAATCAATACAAGTCATTTGATTATGTTTTAGCAATTAAAGAAGCCGATATCAAAACTCCCGAAGACGCTATTCAAGTCATCGAGAAAGCTAAGCGTGCTATTGACCTACTTGGTCCAGATAACACGTGTATGCTAAGAAATCTTGCTCACAAACATGATTTTCGTCGTCAAACAATTTTTGATGGCGTAGAACTCTTTCGACGTGACATGATTAATATAGTATGTTACTTAAATGTTTTACACATTGGTGTTTAATTTTGGTTTGAATCATTTTTTAACCGATCATTTAGACGCTTCTAAATTCCTTCTGTTTGAGACTTTTGGGAGAAGATGGTGAGTTTCAAATCATATGTCATATTTTAGTTTTACTTTGCGCATAATACCATGAGTTTTAGAGGGTACTGTTCTTACCAAAATGAATGATTTCTTTAACACCGTGAAGGAAATCGAGTCCCATGTTGTAGAATATGCAAGTATTGTGCTTGTAAGTAAAAAATCATTTTAATAATTACTTTATTATAAAACTGATTGTTTAGGAAAGGTACTGGAATCAAACTATCCCAAAGATCAGTTACTTCGCTTTTGCAAGTATGTTTTAAATTTTTTAAAATAACCACAATTCTAAGCTAACTATAAAATTGCTGTCCAACACAGCTTTCATTGTTTATAATCCAAATTTTTCTAACTTAGACAACAACATCAAAACAAAGGACTTCAACAAGACCGCAATCCAGTTCAGAGACAAGCTCGATCAATTCGGTCAAGAAGAGTCGGCTCATTCTGTGTACATATTTAAAAGCTATGCGAAAGAGGTATAAGTTTCACGTCAGTTTTACTCATTTCTGCTCGATTTAGATGTATCCTCTAATAAAATTCTTCGATTTCACTTGTCCACAGGATATTTGCTACTATAACGCTTATGAATTTGTGGCAGTTTTGGTCGTGCGCATCAAAGACATTGATCAGGAGCAGCTTGGAACCCGAGTCATGCAAGGAAAGGAATGGGTGAATCAGCGAGCAAAACAAATCGTTGATTCGATCGAGTACGTTTCTGAAAGCATTCGATCTTAATTGATGTTTTAGTGCCAGATCAGACGCTGCCACTGCACTAGCAATCCTCAAAAACGTGCAAACTTCCGTGGACTTTTCATCGTCACCATTCAAGGCGTATGGCCTGATAAGAGACTGGGAAAGTGCGTTCTTCTACTTTTTCACGTATCCCACTCTACCAGTCGGATTAGCTCCATACAACATTACAACTCTCAACTCGACTCAAGTTTTAATTTGGCCTGAAAGGTTTTTTTATCAATGGAATGGAAAATTGACGAAACTCAGTGAGATTGTTGAATTTTTCATGTTTCTATAAACTTTACCGGAAATATTGTAGCATCAAATTTAATGAAAGAAATTCTGAAATCCATATTCGGCATTCAATTCAGCGGATTTAATAAAAAGTATCGTGTTAACATAGAAATTATTGTTGATTGTTTAGTTTTGATGAGCAATCGAGGAAAAGGTCAATGTAACTATCATGTGTTCTACAGGGTGGTTAAAAATGAACTCCCACTTTTTTCCCGAAAAAAATTTTTGAAATGAAAAATTGGAAAAATCGGTTAGTTTTGTTAAATTGTTATGGGCTACAATGCTCAAGAAAAAGCGAAGTTTGTTGGTGTGTTCATTGAGGAGGCATGCTGTTACGTCAAGTTTGTCAAACGAATTCGTCGTGATGCCGGAGATGATGATGCTCGTAACCCCGATCGCAAAACCATCCAAAAATGGGTGGAAAACTTCTACGCCACTGGTTCAGTGCACGGCGAGCGCGGTATGCACAAGTCCAAGTGAGTTCGAGTTTTGCTTTTTTTCATTGCCCTTTGGCGTGTTCGAAACGCAGAAGCAATTGAAGATGTTCGAGAAGCGTTCGCGGCCAACCCTCATCTTTCAACGAGGCGCGATCCGTTCGTTATTGGACCCAGTGGTGATGGAGAAGACGAGCCAACCACTCAGATGTCACGAAGCACACTCCAGCTTATCCTCAAAGAAGACCTGAAGATGCGTCCCTACCATCTTCAGATGGCACACGCTCTCGACGCTCCAGATCCCACCACGCGAATGAATTTTGCCCGAGACGAGTTGATGCGTCTGGCGGCTGATCCGGATCGGTTGAATAACTTGTTATTCACCGATGAAGCCCACTTTCATTTGGATGGGGGTGCGAATCGGCACGATTGGATCATGTGGGCAGATTCCAACCCGCATTGGTTCGATACCTGTCGTTTTCCCTCCCCGAAAGTGACGGTGTGGATGGGCGTTGGCATTGAAGGCGTGATTGGCCCAATTTTTTGGGAAACCATCAGCCGGTCAACGGGGAATCAACTCCCAGTGGTTGGAACAAACCCTGGTGTTCACGAGATCCTGCCAACCCTTAGGGGTTGGCCCAATTTCCACAACATCTTGTTCCAACAAGATGGCGCCCCGTGTCATATTGGGAACAACGTTCTGACTTTGCTCGATCGTGAATTCCCGGGGCGGTGGATTGGAAGAGGAACCCGTGCCCATCCATCACCCGCGGCTTGGCCACCTCGATCTCCAGATCTCACACCATGTGATTTCTGGCTTTGGGGTTACATGAAAGGCCGAATATTCAACACGGATCGGCGTCCCAGAACGCTCGACAAGTTGAGGACGGCAATTGTTGAAGTCGCCGACCAATTAAGACAAGATCGACCAATGCGCGAACGAGTCATGGCCAACTATCATCGGCGACTTCAAACCTGCCTGGATCGACAAGGGGGACAAGTGGAAATCCGATGAACTCATTACTGTTAATAAATTGTGATCTCGAAATGAAAACAGACCGATTTTTCATTTCAAAAATTTTTTTTCGGGAAAAAAAGTGGGAGTTCATTTTTAACCACCCTGTAGAAGCAAATGCAATAGAGCAAATTCGCTTGAGGTATCTAAGAACAGCTGGCAAGAAAAGCAACATGATATGGTCAATAGAAACAACTTTACTGACGTGTATTTACACCTTCTCATCGATGAGTTGCGTTTTAGTCTTCACTACGAATAGTCGTTCAGAATCACAACCAGTTGGATACCTTAAGAATTTTCAAGGAAGTTGTCGTGTGAGTTGCAGAAAAGCAACGAAGTGCTATGGAGCGAATGTCGTAAGTTTTCAAATTTTTATTATATTCTTTATTGGATATTGATATAGATCTTTTTGAGGATGAATTTGATCATTTTTGAGATTCAGAATTCTATTAAACAATTGTTGTACAGCTAGTGAATTTTATAACTGGAACAAACCAAAATTCATTTCATGTTTTACACCATTTTGACATTTTCATTGCTTATCGCATCGTTCGTTTAGATCTCACACAGTCGGCAGCTTTTCATTTCGGACCCCATCGATCGTTTTACTGTCACACAGTCGACGGCTTCATATTTCTGATCGTATCGTTCGTTTAGATCTCACACAATTGGCGGCTTTTCATTTCTTATTGCAACGTTCGTTTGCTCTTACACAACCGACGGTTTTTTGACATTTTCGTTTAGTTTGATTTTTTATACGTCATATTATAGGATTTGTTACAATGCAGTTTTTCTTGTTGGTCATTGGTTTAGTAATCTGGAACTTGGAAATAACGTCTGGAAGTAAAACTTTTTGCTTTAAGATAATGCTATTCCTAATTCTTTCAGGCTTTGAAGATATTAAAGAGGTGTCTTCCTCATTCAACACTCTTTTTGTATCACCTTCGTTAAGCAAATACAAAGACCTAAAATCAATGGCCGGCGAAACTTACAAATTTGCCACTAAGATGGTACCTTATGGTGAAGCGGTAAATTCGCATCTTAATGTACTTGCTGACGTAAGTCGAAATTGACTTACAAGACGCCCATAAAATAATTATGATTTCAGTCTGACGTCATCGAAGAGGGGAAAAAGATTACTTTAAGTATTGTGTCCAAAATGAATTCGATTCGGAAAGAACAAGATGAGTTCTACCAAGAGCTAATTCGTTATTACCTTAAAGCTGATTATGAAAAAGTGGGAATATTTACTAACATAAACTAATTCATGCTCTTTACAGGAAGTGACTAAACCGTTGAATGAAATGTTCGAAACGTTTAGTGAAATTCAAAGAGATGGCAACCCACCAGAAGAAAAAGTCCGTTCATTCAAGCATGCTTGCCAAGTCACTTACTCCCCGCGAGGGATTGCATGGGTAAGTTTTTTTACAAATTATTTCGTCGTTTTTCTAGCCTATACACTCAAAAACTTTTAGACTTTAAGAACAATGGTAAGAAGTTGCGGCAAACCAGTTCTCGATATGAAACTCGTTAATCGAACTCTTGAATGTCTATCCAGCAACCAATATACGGCTCATCAGGAGACGCGCGGCGATAATGAATTTGACTACTGGCACGGACGTCACCTAGCTGCAATTTACTTTAAATTATTGCCAATGAATGAGTATGAGCGCCAGAAAGCCTTTTTGAAACTTGACCGTTTGATCAAAAGCAATCAAATATTTGAGGAATCAGGACTTTACTTGATCGAACATGAGCTTGGCGATACACTCATCCAAATTAGTATAAATACCCCCTCTGTTTGTGAAGAAACTTTGCGGGTATTTGTTCGATTCCTCTCAAATTTGGTGTGCGTTTAGCTGGTGGTATAAGCAATCAATAAAGAAAAAACAAGCGTGTAAATCGGGCAAAAAATGGCGATTTTGTTCGAACTAAGATTTTCGACTTCCAAATTAGTATAAATACTCGTGCTGTATCTTCCTTCTTTTTCAATGCCTCGTGGAAAAAACCTTACAGTCGCCGAGAAGGCCCGAATTGATGCCTATCGTGAAGATGGCCATTCATACGCATGGATAGCAAAGAAGATTCGTCGATCAAAAAGTGGAGTTCAGATGTACCTTTCCAAATTGAACGGTTACGGGCAACGAAAACGAACCGGTGCTCCAAAGAAGCTGACAACAAGAGAAGAAAGAAGGATCGGACGATTGGCATCCAATTCAAACATCTCGGCAGCCAAAATCAGACGGGAACTGGACCTTGATGTATCGAACGAGACTGTTCGCTTGGCAATTCACCGTAATCCACACATTGTACGTGCTCGAATGGCTAAGATACCGAACTTAAAAGACACACACAAGACTGCGCGATTATCCTTTGCACGAGAGAACATGGCACGCAATTGGGAACAGGTAAAATAACCGGTTTCTTCCCTTTGATCTCCGTTCGATTTCAGGTAGTTTTTTCTGATGAGAAAAAGTTCAACTTGGATGGTCTCGATGGATTGAATTCGTACTGGCACGATCTCAGAAAAGAGCCCTTAACATTCTCAAGACGCAACTTCGGCGGAGGATCGGTTATGGTAAGAAAAGTTTGCATTCTCATTTATCCCTTTTTTTTCAGGTCTGGGCATCGTTTTGCGCTGACGAGAAAGTTGCCATTGCGTTCACTTCTTCAAGAATGAATAGCCGCGAATACATTGGCGTACTCAACGAGAATCTGTTACCGTTTTTTTTTCGCCGTCGGAGTCGTCGAAATTTCACTTTTCAACAGGACAACGCATCTTGTCATGCGAGCCGGGAAACGCGACAATGGCTTTCCAACCATGAAATCGACCTTTTGGAATGGCCGTCTTGTTCGCCAGACCTAAATCCGATGGAGAATCTTTGATCGCATTTGGTCCGTAGGATATACGCGAATAACCGTCAATTTCAATCAGTTGAAGACCTCAAGAAAGCAATTTTATCGATATGGACCAAAACTTCTGAAGCAACTCTGCAGAATCTCGCCCGTTCGATGCCAAATCGCGTGTTCCAAGTAATCAACCGTAACGGTAATGTTACCGAATACTAAATATATGTTCTCTACGCACTCACTCAATAATATCTGCAATAGACTCAAGGGTATTTATACTAATTTGGAAGTCGAAAATCTTTGATTAGCTGTAACTTCTTTTAAAGTTGTCCAAATCGTCCCAAATTTTTAGCAATTGCGTTGTAATGTCTAATAAGCATGCACACCAAATTTGAGAGGAATCGAACAAATACCCGCAAAGTTTCTTCACAAACAGAGGGGGTATTTATACTAATTTGGATGAGTGTACAATTCAAATACCTTTTATTTCAGATAGCGTTAGGTGTTGTATGCGCCAACATAACCAACACCGATTCAAGTATAGCATCTGCATATATGGACAGCGTATTAGACAAATTAAAACCAGTTGAAGTTTTTCTGTCTACGTGGTTCTCAGATCTCATGGCAAGTTTTTTCCTATTCTTCAATATGTTTTCATCGTTTACAGAACTCGACTTGGCCTGAGATTGAATCGTGTTTAGTGAAAAAGGTGATAAAGAAATTGGCTAAACCAAACGGTCGAATAATACGGAATAATCAATCGTATGATGCGCTTCGAGATGAAATACTTCGCACCCTGAAAGATGTTGGTCACCCCGTCTATCAACGGCAAATCCTCATCATACCTCCGTTCGAGAAATTTTTCAGACCCGAACACATTGAGTACAACTGCACTAATGGTACGTGTATCAAAGTGTCTGTTGAAGATGTCAATGTTTTCTTGACTCGTGCACCACTAAACGATCTTCCAACAGATGCTGCATCAAGATTTCAAAACTTTGTTAATTCGCATTCAGCAAATTTCACGGAGTGTATGCAGTGAGTTAGTTGTTTAGAATTAACAAAGAAAACTTGTTTAGAACATGGCGCGGTTATGCACCCAAGGTCGTAATGGAGCACTTAAAGAATGACTACAACTTTGATTTGAATCTAATGACTCACCATTCGTTTTATCTCTTCTTTAACACATTTGCCAGCACCAAAACTTGTCCGCTACAGTACTCCAGTCAAGTTCACACACTGGACAACAAACAACTGATGATGCAATTGTCGTATACAGATTTCAAAGAATGGTCTTTCCTTACACCAAGATGCACTAACTATTTGCTTTTTCTTGCGATTTGACAATCATGTCTAAAGTGAAATTTGGAATTGTTCACTGTATTCAACTCAAATACTAATTTATAAACATTTTTTGCATTGCCCGATAATACGACTTAATCAAATACTAGGTAATGAAAATATTTTACTTGGTTTTACAAATTTGTTTTAGGTACCGTTCATGATGTCCGGTAAGAATTTCACATTCAATAGAGTAATTGTTCATTGCTACAACCAGCATTTGAGTTCCATTGCACAGTCCATCTTCTCGTGATAAATTGCGAATCAGAATCACGATTGCATTTCTTTCAGTTCCAACTTATAAGGATGTAGAGAACCTTCTTCGATCATATTCAAATACTCCGGTAGTAACAACGTTTGGTTGGCACAGTTCTCGGCGTCAATAGCAGAGTCGATTGAAACATACGTTTTCGATTGTCCATCCACCATTTTGCGAACTTGTTCGTTTGACTCGTTCACTCCAACATGTTTAGAAACCAAAATCACCGAGTGACCACACGCGATCGCGTATAAGACAAATCCAAATTTAGTCAAAAGTGTCTGTCGTTTGAAGTTACACGTTTATCCAAATTCTCTTCGTTTACTCGTTTAGAACTTTATTTTTTACTTGATTAACAGTTGGATCTTTGGTTTTACGTATTTTTCAAATGATAAACCTTCATACGAGCAACTTACTTCGTTGTGTCAAAACAAGATGTGAGCGCTGAAGTTGGGCATTGAGGTTTTAGAGTAATTGTGTTTGTTTGGATCCACGAGTATACTTATTTTCTCAACCTCTTTACGTCTAGACACATGTTCATACTCCAACTACAACAGACATTTAAAACTCTTGGTTGAATTCGCGCATTCGCGTCGACGGAAAAGCGCGAAGTGCACGTTTTAGCACTCGGTCGTCGGTGTGCAAAAGAGAAGCCACAGGGCTGCCAAACTGCTTTGCTCGTCCGCTTTCTTGTCGCTGCAAAGCCACTTAATACTTCTTAATCACTTGTTCGTTTACTCAATTTCGTTGCAGTTCGATTAAAAATGATATTCGAAATTCCGATTTAACTGCTCTTTTGGTTTTTCTTAGATGTCTTTATAAACTGTCGAACAAACGAGTATTATCGCAAGCGATAATTGCCACTTTTCCTCACAATTGTTGATCACATTTTAACGCTAAATATTGGGAAATCTAGTTTACAGCATTTACTTTTGTGCTCGAATACGATCTTCACACACTAAAATCTGAGTGTAGACTGCAGGGCCGAAAGATACCGGAGTTGTCCGAGTTGAGCTCAAAAGTTTACTTTTGGTCGGGAGTTTGTTTTACCTTACTGTTGTTGATTTGTTAGATTGAAGTTGTTTTTCTTTTAAATTTGTGGATTATCACAATTATTGTTACTTGCTGATTTTCTCGCATACTTACGATTCTTCTCGAGTTCTTTATTTATGTTTGTAGGATGAGTCGCGGTGCGTTTATTGTACTCGAAGGTCTTGATCGTAGTGGAAAGTCAACTCAATGCCGTCGATTGGTGGAGCATTTCAAAAAGTTAGGATCATCTGTTCGATTCCAGCCGTATCCCGGTTTGTATTTGCTTTAATTTTACTTTTGTTTATGGCTTTTCAGATCGTACTGAACCGGAAACTGGACCGAAAATCGACGAGTTTCTGAAGAATGCACAATCCCCGTAGGTTTCAATTTCAATGTTAATATCAAATGTTTTAAGATACGAAAGAGCCAAATGGATTCATGATCTCTTTTCCACGAATCGACGCAATTTGGACTCGAAATTAAGAGACGATATTTCGGCGGGAATGACTGTCATTGCCGACAGATATTCTTTTTCGGGAATCGCTTATAGTGCCGCTAAAAACCATCCCGATCTTTCGTTTGAAGAAGCTTGTAAGACTGAATTGGACCTTTTGAAGCCCGATTTGGTTATCTATCTGCGTGCTGACGTTGGAACAACTTCGACGAGAGCTGACCACGGGAAAGAGGTGCTTGAAAAAGCTGAGTTCCAAGAAAAGGTACGTCATCAAATGGAACGTTTGGTCAACGAACAATTTTGGGAGGTAACCAAAGGATCATCTTCATTTGCTGACTGAACAAAAGTTTTAGGTTGTTGAGGCCACTCAAACAATAGACGAAGTATTTCGCGAAGTGCTTGAAAAGGTTCAAAACAAATTGGAATTTGGACTGGGATCGCTCAGCAATTTCGAATTGTCGGACTTCAATTTGAGTTAACAATTAGAAGTTTTTTGAAATTATTTCACTTTCCTAACACACGTGTTATTCTTGCCATTTGTTTATCAGCCAGGTTCTCTTATTTCATAATCATGGTATCTTTTAGTCAACGGGGAAATAAATCTTTAAAGCAACTCGTGAACACACTTTTGAACTATTGCCGCAATGCACAAACAAAGTGGTTTTTTACGAACAGTCGTACTGTGCAAATTGGGCCCGACCGCTGGATTTATTCTCGATCTCTGCTCGAAGCGACAAATTGAACGCTTATTTTGCACATCATTTCTTCGCAATCACTTGTTGTTTATTCAGACACCAAAGGAAATGGTGTGCGTCATTTAGGAATAGTTTGACAGTTGAACAAACATCTCACTTTGTTTTTAAGTTATAATTAACAAATGCGGCGTGCTGAAGACAAGAATGGGCCTGTCGGCTTGGACATTACTAATTCTATTGTCTTTGTTTTCGATAGTATTTTGGCAAAAGATAGTCGATCGATGTCGATTAACGTATTTTCTATCCAAAATTCCCGGACCCTTCGCTCTTCCAATCCTCGGCACAACGTGGATGATGAAATGGAATATCGAAGGTAATTAGCACAAAAAAGCCTATCCGTCAATTTTCGATCTAGAGATGACCGTACAAGTACGTGATGCTTTCGAATTTTACTTTTTTTGAATCCGACACTTCGAACAACAAAACGAAATACAAAGTTTTGGGGTCTGAAATTTTCGAATGTTGAAAACAATTTAAGACATCAGTTGGCTAATCCTTTAATTTTGCGATTAATACAGTGAAGAACTTGTGCTCACATCTCAGTATCTTAGAAGGGAAAAGTACAGGTCTACGTTCAAATCGCATATTCGCTTATTTCAAAAATGTCCATTCTAAAGAAGTAAATTCGAAAACATTTACGCGTCTTAGGTTCTGGAATATGTAAGTTGTCACATTTAGATTGATTTAATCCTCGTTTATAGGTCATCTATTACATGGAGCAGTCTTACGACTTAGTAAGAGTCTGGATCGGTCCTTTTCCTGTGGTCGTTCCTTATTCAGCTGATAGTATAAGGGAAGTATTGGAAAGTAACATTGTGATAACAAAAGGAGATGAATACAACATACTGAAAAGATGGCTTGGCAGTGGCTTATTGATAAGTTCGGGGGATAAATGGAGGCAACGTCGCAAGCTGTTGACTCCTGCTTTCCACTTTGGAATGTTGAACAAATTTCAAGCGGTTCATAATCAAGAAGCTAAGGTTGTTACAACAAATCATTTTAAACGTGCCATTAGATAATTTCAGATTCTGACAGAGCAATTGGAACAATTTGCCGAATCAGGGGAACGTTTTGACATTTATCCATTTCTTAAACGTTGCGCATTAGATATAATCTGTGGTTTGTCGGAAATAGTAATATTAGACGTATAAGTTAGTTTAGAAACTTCAATGGGTGTTAAAGTAAACGCACAGTCAAATCACGATCATCCATATGTGAATTCGGTGAAGAAATTAAACAAACTTTCATTTGCATATGGACGAATGCCGTGGCTTTGGATTCGGCCAATATGGGTCATCTTTGGATATGAAGCAGAATACGTGAAACACTTGAAGTTGGTCACGGATTTCACGCGCAAAGTAAGCATACTGTTAGTGTGTTGATTGCGTTGAATCCTTTTCGGTTATTGCTGATCGTCGAGTTACTTTCGAATTGGAAGAAAAAGAAGAAGAGAATTCACGAAAGAAGTCGGCGTTTTTGGATTTGCTACTCAGTGTTCAAAAAGAAGGACAACTAACAAACGAAGATATCAGAGAAGAAGTCGAAACAGTGATGTTTGAAGGGTTAGTTCTTCGATGTTCGAATCTTCTATAGTTTTCAGTCATGACACCACTAGTAGCGGTCTCGCTTGGACATTGTGGTGTTTAGCGCATCATCCGACTTTTCAAGATCGTGTAATCGACGAAGTAGATCGGATATTTGGTAAAAACATTAGAAACGATAAGCGAATGAATCTTCAGGTCATTCTGATCGACCATGTACTGCGGACGATTTGAAAGAGCTACAATTCCTAGAGCAATGTATAAAAGAAAGTCATCGATTATTTCCACCAGTACCTATGCTTTTTCGTAAAGTCGAACAGGACTTTGTTTGTGGTGAGTCAAAAACTTTCATTAGATCATTGGCATTTGATTTTGTAGCCAAATACACGGTTCCAAAAGGTACAACTCTCTTCGTTTGTCCCGTTCTTGTTCATATATCAGGAAAAGTAAGAAGTTCAATCAAATTGGAAACTTCTATTCGTTTAGTATTACGACAAGCCATTTGCTTACAATCCCGATCATTTTCAACGTGATACCGCAGCTTCTCGGCATCCTTTTGCGTACATTCCATTTTCCGCTGGTCCCAGGTTAACGTTTGTTCTTTACTATGATGTTAACAAAACTCTTTAGAAATTGCATTGGACAGAAATTTGGTAAATTTTAGCGAAGTTCTTGTTCTAACACACGTTTTCAGCGTTGATGGAAGAGAAAACAGTGTTGTCGTGGTTCTTTCGTCGTTATCGTCTTCAACCACACATGCCACTGTTCCTAAACTTTCCGTTGCCGGAAATCATCTTAAAACCGTCGCGTGGAATTCGGGTTACAATCGAAAAACGACATCATTAACGAAACTGAATGATCGAATTTGTTTGTTTATCTTAAAACATGAAATAAACTTATAAACAAAATGTGCAAAATCGGTCGACTCCACTGGTTGATTAATACCCGTGAAAAGAAAAGGAGGATAAGGTTTTTACAATTGAAAGAATTATAGGGCAGGAAGAAATGCGGGCTAAAGGCACGACTGTTGGGTAGCGGTGGCAGATACTAATGAGAATTTCGATTTAAAATCGTTGTATTGCTGATTTTGGTTTTGTTGTTTTGTGTTCGTCATTCGATTGATCCGTGTTCCCTTCTTCGTTTATTGTGGGCAGAGCATCGTGGTAGTTATGCTCGTCTTCAGAACAACTTTCGGTTGATGAAGACGAAGAGGAAGATTTGTCTAACTTGACAGTTTTTGTGACATCTAAAACAAATTGCATGATCCCAGTTTTCGCAATGCTTCCTACCTTCACTTCCATGAATAAAATCGTCCTTCAAATGCATTCCAAGCGGCGGTTTGTCACCATCTCCCGGACACTCGAGAACCGTTCCACCGTTGATGGGTTTGATTTCACATGGAGGTCCAATCAACGACAATAAAACGGGAAGTAGCGCCAATCCATTGATCATTCCTGTAAGCACAAAAGTCATTTTAGATCAGTTCTTTTACACTTGCACCCGGCACTTGTGCTCCAAAACTTTATAATAAGAAACAAAAGAACTTTGTTGATTTCCAAATGCAGATAATAAGTTTGCATGTTAACTACACCGATGTATTTTTCTTGGAGCACAAATGCCAAAGCGTAAGTGTAAAAAGCAAATATCGTACCTATAATCACAAGAGCAGACATCACAACGAAGAAGTAGACAACGATAAATTCAAACTCCGAAAATGCGAGCATAACAATTCCGAGTAGAGTCGAGAGACCGCCGTGAATAACCGGAACAAACATGTGTTCCATTGCCGAAACCATACGTTGATCGCGAGTACCAAGACTTGTAAGGAACGCTAACACAACGTGAGCAGTAAATTCGACGCCAATACCAACGGCAGTAATAAGTGTAACGGCACTTATTGGATTCAATTTCACACCAACGAGACCCATAAATCCGGACAATTCGATAGTCATAGAAACTACAACAATGGCAACCTAAACAATGGACCATTTTACGCTAATCAAAATCATCTTCAACTGACCATTGCTGCAGCCCACGGATTAAAAACTGTGACAGAAATAACCAAAAGAACGGCTGTTCCAATAATGACAATAGCCAAGAAAAGATACCAGCTAAGATGTAGATACTGTTCCCAAAAAGTGAATGCAATTCCAGTTGGGAAGGCTGCCATTCCATCCTCTGTATATCGATCGCAAATTGCACGAATCTCTTTGATCATTTCCACAATAATTGGAGTGTCAATAAGGTTGTTCAAGTAGAACGGAATCTGCGAATACAAAAGCTGAGGTGCCGGTGGAATCAAAGCGTCTTGCTAGAAAATATACAAATCAATAAGCGAACTCATTTCCCTTCAACCTTTGGCACAAACGCCCATGCTGGTGGTACAGGATAGAATGCTGCTTGCGAAACTAAACGTACAGATTAGTTTGATTGTTTTATGTAATAATTACCATAATAAAGCATATTATCAACATGATACCATCCAGTCAGATAGTTATAGAAACCTTCGGGATTAATAGTTCCATCTTCTTCAACCAATCTCACAACACCAATCTATAACAATCTATTAAGAAACGAAAGGCATCCGACTCTCTTACTCGTCCAGTACAATTGTATTTTTCACCATACGAACAAATCAATCTTCTCGCCAAACGCATATCATCAGTTACTTGTCGATCTTCGGGATTGAAAGTTCCATTCACTTGATTGATCAATCCCAGTTTCATTGCCGAGTCGAACTCGCTTTGTAAAGACAACAACCATGCACGCATCATTTCCATCCAGTACGGTTCGCTCGGTTTTCCGTTCACTTTAATTACAAACGACGATTTTGCTAAAAGCCAACATTACATCAAAATCTTAAAAAAGTATTTCATTACCGATATCCGCTCTCAACGCTTCCAATTTACTTTGCTGATTCGGATAATCAATGTGTGGTCCATAGGGAACAAGAAACATCGGATAGAAAGAGAAATATTCTTCACGAGCTTTCAGGAATGCAGCCGGCGCAGTGTTTTCGGGCAGAACGTCGGCTAATTCCAACCCAAGTTTTGAACGATACAAACCGACACAACCAAATACGAACATGCTTGTACACATGATCAGAATAAAGACTTTGGACGATGGTTTCCGAAGTAGAGGAATGTAGTAGAGCCTCAAGAAACCATCTAATGTGTACCATTTCAATTCAGTCGGTGGTGTTGCTCGAATTTCTGCTTGGGTAAAAACGGTGTCATCAACATTCGACGCGATGCTCACGTTTTTAACCAGTTTGTTGCTACTTTCCTAAATCATTGCTTTAATTATCGTTTCAATACAATTAGCATACTTTTTGATCTAATGGTGGAGTTGGCTCCGCATTCACGCATCCAAAAGCCAAATCCCGTTTTCCTGCTTTCCGTCTTCGCATGTCCAAAGTAACAAAAGCGGGGAAGACGGTCATAATCGTAATCAAATTAAACATCAACAGAATGGCGGTTTGTGAACAAAACGATCGAAGTGCAGGAATCGGCAGAATGATTCCGGTTGCGAAAGCAAGAATGTTGTTTGTTGATGTTATCAAAATAGACCTAAGACAAAAAGTAAGTTACAGCTGCTACCTAATGAACTTACATTCCAGTTTCCTTCATCAACACTCCAATTTCGCGTTGTTGGACGCTCTCCAAAACACCATGATAATTGTGCAAAACCAAAAACATATCGTCGATGCCGAGACCCAGAGATAAGAACGGAACAATTTGAGTTGTTGCGGCATTGAAGTTAATTCCAAGCATTGTAGCTAACCCAAGACCAGCAATCGACGAGTATGTGATCAAAAGAACACCGATAACCGCCAATCCACAACACGATTTCGACGAGAACCACAGACCTTGCCAATCCATTTGCGAGTATCCAGCGTAGATTACCTAAAATTAAGTTCATTAATCAAGAAAACTCATTTGTATTTACCATTAAGACATAACCAATGAAGATAACAAAGAATTTGAACTAAAAATAAACGATTAAAAAAGAGACTTCGTTTGTTCATCAACCTGACTGAACTCTTCCAACATGTCGGCAATTGATGTTGAAGCCAATGGATGGAATACTCGTGTTCCCTGAAGAACAAGGTTGAATGACAACGAAAATGTAAACTCACTTGTTTATTTGCCGGATGTTGATAGATTTTACTCGTAAAGTTACGTTGCCAAGCCTGAATGATGTCGTTTGCACGGCTCATTGTGAAATGCCGTTGATCGAGATTCGGTTTGATGTTGTTTTTCGATGTCTTAAAACGATAGAAAACATCTGATGGTCCAGCAACCAAGAAAACACTCTGGAAAGCGGAGGCCGAGGAAACCTGTTGGTTGTCGCGTTTTACTCCACCAATAATCAAATCTTCAGGCCATTTCATGATGTTTTTACCAAAACCCAAACAACCGCCGGTCAAAACATTACCGTAATTCGGGTACATCGGGAATTCGTCCTGAAAACACGACTTGAAAACACAAACAAATTGATGGCGATTACTTCAGTTAAGAAAAGTTTCCATTTGCTCGGATTCGCATCCATCCATTGCACAAAACTTTTACCAAACTTTTTGCAAAATGCGATATTTGGATCGGCTTTAGCAGCAGCTAAACAAAAGAATTGAAAGTTCGTTTTGAAAAACAGAAAACTCACGAGTTTTAACTCCCGTCTCGTAGTCTTTGTCATCTTCATAAGCGTAATAGTCCTCATCGCCATTCTTGCTTCGTGTTTTCGTAACATTCGGAGTACTGGGAATGTCATGTAAAGGAGCTTGTCGTTTCTTTCGACCGATAATTTCGCCGATAAAGTCGATTTGTGATGGAGCGTTGTTTTTGATTTCAATCTCCTCTTCCAGTTTGTACTGTTCAGTTTCGGGAAGAGCATTGTTCCATACAAGGAACTTCTGAATTGCTTTGCAGCGGTTGAAATAGTTCGGAGAATCAGGTGGACATCCAGGATCAAGTGGATTAATGCACGGACGATCCAAATACGCGGAGCCGATTCCGGCACGTTCGAAAAAGTTTTGCACCAGGCCGAGATCCAGTAAATTTGAGACCTCTTTTACCACTTTTCCGGGATTTAAATTTTGCCACGAGATTTGGCCTTTCGGAAGTGAGCTGATGAATGCGGTGATCTCTTCGCCCAAAACCAACGGAGGATTCGGACCCAACGGTTTGGAACCTTCCCAAAAACAGTCGATTGGTGTGATCCAAATGCAGGGTACGATACGTTCCAACAACGTTTCAACGGCTCCATTCAACGAACCGGGAGGAAGAGCCGGTGCTGGAGGTTTGAAGCAAATGTCGGATAAAGTCCAATTTCTGAAAGTGAACGATAAAAAGAAAAAATGGTTGAAAAACTTACTCGCCATACATCTCCACTTTGTATTGAGCAATTTCTTCCATCATATGCACGTGTCGAAGTAATCCTTCTTTGTTCAACAAGTTTTTTCCTTTGACTTCTGGAGTTTGAATGATGACTTGAAATCCACCGCCCAATCCATTTCCACTCGGTATTTCCGGAGCGGCTTGTGCAGCTGATGTGTGTCCTTTAGTCGCGTTCACGGGCTTTGGTTTGTGTTTTGGTTCGACCATTTCCGTTGATCGTTTATGCACCTGATGATATTCACTTCGAATTTTGCCCAAATAATTCAACTCCTCATCTAGTCGACCGCCCTCTGGAATGAACGCAAATGCAAACATAATCGCTAATAAACATACGTGAGACCCACAACTTGACGATATCCGTCTCGATGATCACGTATTGGAGTCCGACGCAACAAAGCAAGAACGCCAACAACCCAACGATAATCGTCTTCAGCGGATTCCTTTGCACGTAACAACCCAAATGATAGAGCATCCATTGGAAAATGGCACGTGCGTATAAAGCTATTCGATTTCCAGTTGCTTTGCCCTAAACATTATTTAGCAGAGCACGTGGAAAGGAAGCTTACAGCATGTATTTGTTGTAATGACATTCCAGCATCACACCACGATGGATGGTGCATAAAATTCTGTCGCCAAGTTTCCGAGAACTGTGAGGGATCATTTTTGTTAACGATATTCCGATCAACAAACTAAAACAAAAGGTCAGAAAGTGAAGAGGCTTAATTTGAAATACTTGTCGAAGATTAGTAATTTGACGCAGTTTTTGAATTTGCAAAATATCAATTTCAGAAACGTCAGCAGAGTCGAATATCAAATTCACGTTCGAATCGTTTGTCTCGTTCAACTCCCTTTTAGGAACTCGATCACACATTCAAACGTGTTGGCGAGTAGAAATAAAACAAACGATTTTAAACTGTCAACGATCTGTCGCAACAAATGACCGCTCTTGAGTCAACTCTCACCGATTACTCAACAAACTTTTGACGACACGCAGCGATAACAAAAATATTTGCTTAACAAGACTGATTTAATAACAGGTTAGAGCCTATTATTTCGCTATTCATAATCCAATATACGGGTATTTGCATAATATTAAAAGGAACGTACATCAGTAACACGTTTCCATCGGTTTCGTGGTTGAGCGTCTCCCGGATGGACACGCATTGCGGTCCGAATTGCGTAAATGTCGAGGTATCAAACCAACAAACAGATGGATACCTGAAATTTGAAGGCTCGTATATCGTTGAGCGGATTCGAGCGAGAACCGAAACTACACGATCGTAAAAACGGACAACAAAAGCGCTCGCCAAACACTCGCCGGAAACCGAAGAGAATCCATTTAATCAACCCAAAAACGTGCGTATGTTTGAGGATTGAGTAAATCGCACACGCACAAACGAGTCATGCTCTTCGGTTCCACACAAAAACATTTCAATGAGAAAATCACTGATGATCGCGCGTTGAAGCATTGAACTTCAATGATCGTAAGATTGGGACTTTGGGGATGAGCTTCTCGATGGGGAAACGGGATCATGAGAGCTCAATGTAGGCGAATATGCAATTACTGCCGGGGGCGATTTGGATGAGTGAGTGGACAATAAGCAAAAGCGACCAATCAAACTAAAAAACGCCCCCGATCCTACGACGTTACACATGAAGCGGTTGTGTGAAGCGGATGGATGGGTTGTTGGCGCACTGTTGGAAGAAATTCACGCAACTGCCTTCTACCCATTTCTAATTGCTGTGGAGATCGCGCGGATTCGATGGAAACCTCCGCGTTGCTTTCAAGTATACTTACCGCAACACGTCTCATGCACGGTGATTGTTCGTTTCGCTTGGTATCAACGAAATGCAAAGACGAGTGAGTAACAAATCCCAAAAAGATGGCGACATCCGCTCATTGACGTACGATTGCGCTGTCCGTTGGCTTTAACATTTCACGTTGACCTTCTTCGTCGATTTTATTGACGAAAGAAACGAGTTTGAGTCGGTTTCCAAGTTTTGAGCCAACGGTGTTTTGATCACTCAAATGAAATCGTTGGGGCTGTTAAGTACGCACATTTGAAGCGGCAATAGCACTGACCGCAATGGCGAAGAAAACCGTCTGTAAATCGAAACGGAAAATAAGCCCGCGGTCACTGAAGAGCTTTTCATCGTGAATTTCAGCACGGCACAATTGACGACACGACAAACGCTCGACATCCATCGATGCCGCCAACGAACGGAATCCAAAGAAGAGAAGTCGGAGGTCGACAAAAATCATCCAACTGCGGTCAGAAAATGGGCTTCGATATGAGATTTGCCGTCAAGCGACGTTCACTTCGTGTAATTCAGCGCTTTGGATTGGGGGCGACGGAAAGATTAGAGAAGAGAATACCGCGTTGTATTTTGAATTTGACGACACCCTCGGAAATTTGTTAGATTCTGCTTCAAAAGTCCGCCGATTTCGCTCATCGGAAATCAGCAAGAAAACCCCGAAGATCCGGGAGCACACCGACTCCACAAAGCCAACGGTTTTCGAACACTGTCAATAGCATTGGAACCGATGATATTTCTTTGAACTCAAAACATAAGAACACAAACTCACTTGTGAAAAGCACCCAGTTGGCCTTCAGCCGTGAACTCGTCGCACTCACTTCACATGTTTTTCCGCATTTAGTTCTGCGACAGAAAGAAGAAAAACGCGATTTTCAAGTCGACGGCGCATTCGCCATCGGCTGATCAACGAATGTCGCGGATTTTCATCTGAACGTTCAGTCAACAAACGTCGTCGAAGAAAACAAAATCGCGAGCTGAACGTATCACGTCTAGAGATCGATCAACTGCTCGACACATGAGTAACAAGAAAGACTTAGCGTAGACTATGATTAACTGAACTTGACCTTAAGCTTTTGATTGACAGCAATAATGATTCAACGTTGCAAAGTCGCCATAACCTCTGATCGGATCTTGGTTCGAAACGCGCACTTTCCCGAAGCTTCGATTATGTCGATAAGCAACTTTGCGTGCAGGTAAAGTACAGTTCGTACTCATAGCACAAAGATCACTTTTGAATCATTACACTCAAAGATGATCATTTTTATGCCGATTTCTTAATAGATCTATTCGTACTTTCTGTTACTTGGAGTTTTTGTGATCACAAACTACGATCAGATTACAAAACAAAGAAATCCGATCACAAAGCACAGCAACCCAACTGTTTCTAAGTTCCATTTAAATTCCAATCAAAGTATTCGAATACACACATTAAGTTTAAATTGAAATGATGCATGTTTTGTTGATCATGTTATTTACAAGTTTTTGTAGTGTGTTCTTTTGTTCATCTTGAACACTGAAACTTTCGATTCGTCCATTTTTAGGCGGCGTGAACAAGCGGACGACTCGAATTTCAACGGTCGAATTGATCACGCACGCCCGCTGACCTCCGATTCAATCGGGGGCCAAGCTCTCAAGAAGCGCATGGTCATGCCTCGGGCTTCTTCGCATTGTCTCAGCCTTTTATTTTTGTCAACTTATTCAGTCCGCTTACACACTCAACCGCCGTTGTCAACTCGATGGTCATGTTCCGGTGGTTGATTATTGTGTTTTTATCAACACAAGTAAACGGACGAAAGGAGCCTTCATTGATTCCTTTGCGGTAAGTCACTTGTTTCGCATTTATTCTAGCTGGTCATTTCTGAATTCTTTTGATCTAGTTTTCTCAATAAAATCTAAGTCCGACTATTTCATTTAGATACGATCTTCAAATACAAGTTCCAACTGCTTCAGAAGCAGATCCGTTGATTCCAACATTTTTTGCTGCATTACGTCTTGATTTCCAAGTTACTCGTCCGTTGTTTTCCCGTTTTCGTGGTTACATTGAAATGCCCAATGGAACAAAAGTTGCTCCAGTAGCTGATGAGAGACTTCCGAAAGGAACAGAATTGTGGTTAAAAGCCAAAGATCTTGAAGGTTTTGAAAACATCACGCTCAGCAATGCGGAACAACAGCAATTTGGCATAATCGATGTGAGATTGGAAGAAGAGTTCGCAATTTTTGTGATTGCCGAACCAGCTCTCATACCCGGCCGTTACACTCTTCATATCGAGCGCTATACGGGAGTGATTACCGACTCGAAAGGTGTTTTTTATCGCGATGTAGGAGATGTTGCGGCAATCGCGACGAATTTGTTTCCTAATTACGCAGAAACCGTAATGCCATGTCTTGCTGATCCACTAAGAAAAGTGTCCTTTCGCTTGTCCTTACTTCATCCTCCTAATACGGTAGCTATTTCGAATATGCATCCAGAAGTTAGCTTGTAATGTGTTACATTTAATCTCAACGAAATGTTTGCAGCAACCATCGTTTAATGCTCATGGTCATTGGCGACTTTCGGACTTTGTCCAAGCCGCTAACTTGCCGCCGTTTATGTTTGCATTTGCAATTCTTCCAGAAATTTACGAAAAGGTATGGATAAGCAAAACGCGATGAAAGACTTTGTTTATAGGTGCAAGTACCAACAAGATATCCCATATTCATTTACTACAATCGATTGAAACCTGAAAAGGTCATAGTGAACGAAGTGATTGAAATGTCCGGAGCAGTTTATGAAGTTGGTGGAAAAAAATACGAGAAACCAATTGAATCTTTTCGTTTAGATGGTATATCAACAACTACAAGAGCCGTTGGCCTTCACGCATGTTTCCATTGTTTTCTTACCTGAAATAAAAGGAACACAATCTACGGGAATCTTGTTCTTAGATGAAGATGCTTGGGAGGAGGCGGACGAATGTCATCGGATAGAGATGTTGGCCACAGCGTTTATTCGTCAATGGATAGGCGGCTTGGCGACCGTGGATAGTGGGCGGTATATTTGCTTCCAGGTTTTCATTCTTTAATTCAACTGCATAAGCATCAGTTTTCAGGAGGACGTCGTGAAATATTTGGCAATCAAGATCGTCAATCGAATGATAAAAAGTGCTGAAAAGTTTGCGCAATATCGACTGGCAAACTATGTTCGTATTCAAGTCGCCGAAGTGTTTTTTGCTCCCGATCGTTCGCTTTACTTCGACCATTCTCCCGATGAATCCGAAGTCGAGATCATTTGCGGTGGAAAAGGAGCTCAATTTTTAGAGTAGGGATCTGCTTCGAACAAATTTATACTCATGAATTGAAGGTCTTTGGAAACGGTTTTTGGAGCCGACTCGATTCTGAAGAAAATTCGCGCGTTGATTCGAGAATTTGCCTACAGGAACTTTTCCCTCGAAGACTTTTTGGTGCTTCTACGTTTCAAGATCGTTGATTCCGTTGATTTGGCGCAGGTGACTGCCATGAATAAGTTCAAACTTATTGCCTTCTTACAGATCTACGAGTTTTGGTTTCGAACTGCGGGTATCGCCAATTTACGTGTAGAGCAAAATAACGAACGTCTGCGACTTACTCAAATCAACTCGACTAGCCAGCCAATGCCGCTGAATCCGATACGAATCGCTGTTCGAAATCTTTCGCTTCCCGTCAGCTTCATGCTAAGCCAAGGTTTGAAGCTTCCAAACGAAAAATGCTAATTCGTGTGTTTAGGATTGGATTTGGCACCGCTTGATTCGAAGCTTTTGCCGTTGACGAATCTCGGCTATGGGCATGTCTATCGCGTGAATTACGATTCGAGGTTGTGGGAACGGATCCTCAGACACCTAGAAGATACACCGCATTTGTTTTCGCCACTTGCACGTGCCCAACTATTGAACGATTATTGTTACTTCGGAGCTTTGGGTGTGGTTGGACCCGAAGAAGATATGCTGAGGAAATCTTTCTTACAGCTGATGAGATCGGAAAGTGAACACTTCGAATTGTGTGAATTCTACGCTTTTTGGTGTGTGGCGGCTCGAAAACAACGAAAAAAACCACTCGAATCCGCAAAAACACTTTCTCATTTGTGGTCCAGTTTCGTGAGTGTGTTGAGTAACAGCAAAAACTATGCGTGTGCTTCGAACGACGGCAACAATTCAGCAGCGGTTGCTGACTTTCTTTGCCAACAATTTTTTGGGACCTCTTGCCTTTGAATCTTGCCGGTGTATTGTTTATGGTTATTATTACGAATAAATCATTTTGCTTTTGTCCCAACATGGAACTGAAAAGAATGTCTGCAACTTGGCGTTTTGTTTTTCTGAAAAATCCTGCTGAATAACGTCGATTTTTTGGTTATAATCATTTCCTAATTGCCGCCATGACTACTAAGTCAGTCGAAATGGATGACGATTGTTTTTTCATTGACACGCTTCCAACAAAGCCGGAAACAACAAGAGTTCGTCAGTCGAAGCCGAAAACAACTCCGACAGTCAGTCACGACTCTGATTTGGTTAAAAAGGTAATCCCTTATTTTCAATTCTTTTATCCATTGCATTTAAGATGATGGAAAAGGCGACCTTAACCGCCGACTTCGATCAGCGACCACTTTCCGAAGTTTGTGCCAAATCGAACAGAGCGGTTAGACGGGAACGAAAGGTACGTTCGCTTCACACTTGGCTTCAACTCTTGGTTCTAGGCTATTCGTGAGTCAACCAAGGGAAAAGAATGGTTCGACATGCCGGCTACTGAAATCACCGATGAAAATCGACGTGATTTGGAGTTATTGCAAATGCGCAAATCCATCGATCCGAAGGCCCAGTACAGACGGAACGATTTGAACGTGCTGCCCAAATACTTCCAGGTTTGCTAGTTGATCGTTTGCGGTAATTGGTTTTTGTTCAGCAAGGCAAAGTTGTTGACAATTCGGCTGACTATTACTCCTCTCGAATTCCCCAACGAGAACGAAAACAAACGATGGTCGATGAACTGATGAACGATTACGCCTTCTTGAGTAAAAGTAAACAACGATACTCCGAAGCGAAGGCACGTGAAGCTTTGAAACGCAGACGACGAATCAACCCGATGAAAAAGTTTAAAAACAAAAAATCCGAATAAGTTCTTTTGTTCTTTGTTGCTAATAAAATCGTTTATGTTCGTTGCTGTCATTGGAATTCAAAATCAATTAGTCAAACGAACGCTCGTTCTTAATTGATCGAACGTTCGAAGTTCTTTGTGCATTCCATTTCATTACTCATCATGTTCAGCAAGCAAGCAGTTGATCGAAAAGTAACTTTCGAGTTGAACGATTTTGTTTTCCATTTAAATTACACGGAGTTTAATTCAGTAGTAAACAAAAACACTACAACGGTTATGTACATTGAGATTTCTGTTGAATAAGTTAAACTGATAAGACATCTACTCGATATCTATCTTTTTCTTCATCATCGGTAATTTGTCTTCTTTCATCGCCAAAATCGGTTTACTCGTAGCATCTTTCTCTTCGTCATCGGAGGTCTGTTGGGCGGAAATCGGATCTAACTCGTGGAATGGAAGTTCGGCGTCGAATTTAATGTACTCCTCCAGATCCAACGCTCCATCATGGTTCTTATCGAACGAATCGAAGATTTGATTGAAGTTCTCTCGAGGTTTAAGCATGAAACGCTCGGCCAACACTTTTTGCACTTCTTCCCGATTCAATCGAAGATCGTAATCCGAATCAAACTAAACCCAAATACACTTCATATTATCAAATGTTAAGACTCACTTGTTCGAAAATTTGTCCAAAATACTCAGCTCGCAAGTCGTCTGCACTTTGTTTTTCCTTTTGATAGTGAACTTCGTATTCGTGTCGAGTAATCTGACCATCGTCTAAAATTGTTTGTTATGAAGCTATTCAAATCATTTTTGCTATAAAAGTATTGAACATGAAAATAGAACTTACGATCGGCATCTAATCCGTCGAATTCGTCACGTTTCAATTGCTCGTAGATCTTTTCGGTATGAAGAAACTCGTCGAATGTCAAACTGCCGCTGTTATCACTGTCGACACGTCGGAAGGTTTCTTCTAAAGGACAGAGCAGTTAGCTTTTGTTGGATGGAATGGTCATTCTTACCTGGTTGTTCGACCGTCGTTTCTCTTGATGGATCTCGGATTTGAAAGGGTAAAGCAATGGTAAGAGAGGCAACGAAGAAGGGAATGAGTAAGACAGAAGTGTTCATTGTTGTAATCTTAATTTCAAGTGCTCGTTCTGCTCTTTTATATTTTTAGTCGATGGGCGGAGTTCACTTGTTTTCAATTTTTCTCTCTTCTTACTTCTCCTTCTTTTGTACGGTGATTGAAAGGTAGCAATCATGAGATCGAATACCTGCGGCGGTCATTCGATCGGTTGAAAAGTTGAGCGGCACAAAGCCGTCGCTTGAACGGCGATGCTTGCGGATTTACTCAGCAAGTAACGACGATTTCCGGTTTCTCTCACCTGTCGCTTTTCGATATCCAGAAAAGTTTTCAAGTTCGAAAAGCAATTCTTTTGACGACGAACGATCGAACAGAAATCTAAAAGTGCAAATTCGGATTTTGCAATTGAAACGCGTAATGTGCTCCAAATTAGCGGGAGGTCACTTACAGAAGTGGCATCGTGATTAACGTCAACAGTTCGCAATGAATGTAATCGTGCGGGTCGTACGACAGCGAAATTTTAATTGCAAAAGAATTCGTCTGCTCCGGTACAGTGATCCGAGAGATCATTTTGCGTAGTTTAAAAAATGTACCCAAGATGTAAAGGTCAGCAAATGACACGAAAAAAACTGTTTGCCGCGTGATTGCCGCCAATTAGATTCTTTGGGCAAAGTCCTTGACAACCTAGTACGAACATTCCAAGCGATTTGCGAACGTGTCGATTTTTATTTTTGGTTTCTCAGTTACCGAATTGATCGATGAGTTTGTTATCGTCCGTTGAAACAGTTGTGCAGCTAATTCTCGGAGTATGTTCGACAAGTCAGCTGACCATTTGGAAAAAGAACGATTACTGGAACGTTCGATAGAACGAAAATATTTACGCGCACCTTCTCATTTCTGATCATTCAACGAACACGACCAGTCAAACGGGTTGATTACTCGCCCATTTGGCGTCATTCCATTCATCGGCGAATTTGTGTGCCCTTTTGTTTCTTCTTCGATCGGTCAGACTAAACAAAAACCGAAGGTAATTAGTGTGTTTTGAGTAAGAAAGCTAATAAACATTCCAACGTAGAGATCAAAGTTCGTTCATTACTTAAACACTACAATCTTTCTCGAATGCTTTCATTTTCGTGCAAATTGGGACAACTCGAAACTTGAACAACCACCTGGGGTTTACTGACAATCGCCCACTTCTGTATTTCGGCTAAATTAACAGTTAGCATATTGTTATAGTTTTCCAACCTGATCCAAAGATTAAAAAGATCAAACCAGAAACAGCACTGATACCGGCACTAATAAGGAAATTGATGCGCCATTCCTCCAGGGCGCCCCAAACAATCGCTGGTAAAATGATATAAGACAACATGACCAACCGTTTTATTGAAGAAACCAACAAGACTTGGAGCGAGTATACTTCCGATAACACCAGCGAAAGTAGTTACTGATGAGATTGTTCCCGTAAATGATGGTGCAATCGAAAGTGCCTGGAAAGGGTCATTGGAAAATAGTCAAGAGAAAGGCAAACCGCAGTGAAAGCTCCAGAAATTTGTCCAGCAAAAAAACAACCAAGAACCGCCGATAAAATAATTCCCAACTGTTGATGGGTGCAATCAACTACAAAATAAGCCATTAGAACAAGGATCGCTGATGTTCCAAATGTTGCTAAAGTCCTTCAAGTGTTCAATTCGCTGTATGAAACATTACCGATGCTTTGGAGAATCTTACAAGCCGCAGTACTGCTAACGACATTCGCTTTCTTCAGACTATCGGCCCCTATAATCGGTCAACGTAAACACCTTAACAACTTGGTTCTACCGATTGCCATAACGTTCTTGAAGATAAGCTGCGTAATGAACGGTAAAGCTGAGAAGAGTGCGTTCTGCAATCCATGTGGTTGATATGATAAAAAGTCTGCTTACTTGAGATATATCCAATTGAAGGATGTCTTTGAAATATGCTGGCAGAAAGAACTGAAGTCAAATACAATCATTTTAGTAGTTATCGTCTAAACTTACTTGCAGAAATGTGTTGATAAAATTAAAAGAGAACTGTGAAATTACAACAGCGAGCGTTGCAGTACTTGTTAGCATCGAAAACCAAGGTATTTTCTTGAATGAAAGCTACATCTCGATTGTTAGAAAGCGAAGGCAGTCCAAAACGAACTTTTTTCTGTCCAAGTCCCGAGTGTTGGGACGACAATTGTACGTTCAAAAATAGTTTTTCCTTCTCGCCTATACAACGAGAATTGTTCGGTGAATCGGTTATGAAAACCGCAAAAAGAATGATGTTGATTATTCCAATAGAACCGGAAATTGGAAGTTTGCCGGTAAAATCTTCTTAAACTAACCAACGGAGTAGAATATCAATGGCCAACCGTTCAGTATTGGGATCTCGCATAATGAACCGGCCATTATAACCCCAAATGAAGCGGCCAGTTGATTACCGGACGTGTAAATTGAAGCAACAGTCGAGCGTTCATCCGGAGGAAACCAACGGGCACACAGAGAAGCTGCGCACGGAAAGAACATGCCATCACACATTCCCATCAAAAATCTTACAACCAAATAGACGTGGTAATTGTAAACGAACCATGGTGTCAATAAAGTTAAAATCGTGTAAACGATCGCTGAAGCTATAGAGTTAAAGATAAATGTAGTATTTTTGGAAAGTTATTTTTTACCTAACAACAGGTTCTTCGGACCATACTTATCAGACAGAGCCCCGGAGACTGTGATTGTCGTGATACTTCCATAGAATAACAAAGAGAACAACAATGCTTGTTCCGATTTGGTCCACTTAAATTCACCCTTAAAAAGTCAATGAGCTCGATACGAGCATAACCAGCAGTTTACATGATATCCACTGCTTCTCTGTTGCTCTTTCGTTTGCAAAGAGCATTGTTCAGAAGCTAATGACAGATCTCGATCGTAGGTCGTTTCATTTGTGCTATCAACCATACAAATAATCGCGATTCCAAGGTTCGAACGCATTGAAATTGTTGCATAAGTTGCAAAGCATAGCAAAAGCACTGAAACATAGTTGATTGATAACGAGATTTTCACAAGACTTACAAACTACGAGACGAAAAGATTTGTAATGAAAAAGCGACGATTCGGCGCCCATTTCTTTTCGATAGCACCCAAAAAACTAAGCTGCAGGGTTTTCAGGTGACAGACAACTTGAAATTACGAATGCAAATCTACAGATCGACGTATATCGAGAGTTGTTGTTTTGATAGGAAATGTGTACGCCCGATTTATCAACATGAATATCGAACAGTGCCCGTAACAATAAAAGTTAGGTATCTATAATGCATTCGTGGATTATTGTCGTCTACAGATCTTTCGTAGGGATCTCTGATTGCAATGTCACCGATTCGTTAAATTTATCGATCTCGTTTGTATGTTCTTCGAAGTCATGATGTTGGCGGTGTTCCGGATGTTTGCAATTTCCTTTTTCTTCCAATTCTCGGACCGTCGCTCAAAGACCTGCTGGACGTTAGAACTCCATCGTATCAAACGGCCATTCAAATTACCGTTCAAACTCTACGGTCGATTAAGAACTTTTATGCTCTCGAAGAATTCATCGCGACATCAAGCCGGCGAACTTTGCGATTGGACACAAAGAAGAGTCGAACACCGTTTTCTTGATCGACTTTGGAATGGCTGTTCGTTTCTGCACGAATCCGAGCAAAATGCCCACCAGCTCGGCCTACCAGTTCATTGGTACGCGTTGCTACGCTTCTCGCATCACACACAACGAAAAGCCGCAAACACGTCGCGATGATCTTGAGTCGTGGTTCTACATCGTATGTTTTAACTAATCAGTTCGAATTCATTGTTTTCGTTTCAGTGCTTGGGAGTCTTTAAACTTGGCATTCTATTGTGGGCCAACGAGCAAGAGCCAATGGTCCGTCATCTGAAAGACAACCTCTTCGAGAAACTCCGTGAGTTAGTCACTGCAATCGATCGAAGCTGCTTTTAGCGTCCACCATCTTCCCACAGGCTCCCAGCTATTTTGAGCAGTTTGCAAGCATGATCGACGAAATTGGAAATTACAGCACACCGAACTACGATTTCTTCTTTGAGCTGCTCAACAGTTTAGCCCAAGAGCGCGATTTGGCTTTGGACGCACCGTTCGAGTAGTTGGGAAAGGTAAGAGGGCGATGTTCGGAAAATAATAATTGTTGTTTTTAGAATGCGAATGTCAAGGCTCCACGTGTTGCAAGATGTGAGATTTCATTTGGAGCCAAGAACGACAAACCGACGACTTTTGTCGAACAATCGCGTACTCCAAAAACCAAAGGTGGAAAGAAGAAGGTAGAACTGTTCGCATGCTCTTTTGATGTTAAATCTTTTCAGTCGACCGATCAATCCTCTTCGCCGCTTCCACCAACTACGTCAGTCTACTCAACACCATCAAGTCACCGTCCGGTCACTTCAACTCGCTCCGAAATTGAAACTCCGTCGGCCATGTCCGTTCCTACATTCATTCCAATTCCCAAAAATATGAAAGTCGAGAGGACGAAAGAGAAAACTGACGGTTAAAGTTGTTGCATCGGCATAAACTTATGAAATTTACTTATGCATTTAAACAAGAGATTACTTTGGAGTAAAAATTGATTCTCGATGTGATAGTCTTTTGTTGGTACGGTGATTTCGTAAAGATTGTACTCGAATTCTCTGGTGATTGTGAAGCCGGAGATCTTGCATTCGATTGATAATTTGGCTTTGTGGTCGTAAGTCGTTGTTGCCATTGAACCGTATAGCCTGTAATGTCAATTTATGTTTGATTCAGATAATATATCAGTTGTTTGTAGAATGTTTCAAAGCAAAAATTTCGTTTTATTTTCGTGGCAGGTGTTTCTCGAGCACTAATCGTCTAGCCCTGTTTCGAAACCTTCTCCTATACATTTTGTCCAATGTTGTTTGTGGCTGACCGTGAGAGTCTTGACCAAGTGCCTTGAGCCGTCAGTTAGTTATATTTTGTGGACTAGACGGGTGACCGGTTTTGGAATCACATTTTGCGTTTGAAACCGTTGAGTAGAAGTCGGGTGCCGTAAGACTGATGTTTTAGAGAGTTTCGGCGCTTGCCGCTTTGTTGTTGGCTACGGTATAACCTGCACAATGCGCTCTGTTCGTGTGTGCAGGTTCAAGATTCTCGGCATTCGAATTGGAATTAAGAATTCGCGTTGATGGTGGCGTGAACGACTTTCCCACGGTGATTTATGCATTCTTGCAATCGGTGACGTAGTGTACGATCTCCCTTGCCATAAATCGCGGTCAAATCAACGGTGTCGGGTGTGAACGCGAAAGAAAAGGGTGACCGATTGGCGAAGCTCGCGTCTCTCGCGTTCCTTTCGATCATTGACCTTCTTAGCGTTCAGTTGGTACTTTTGCGGGCGAAATTTTTGACCTTGCGCTTCCACGATAAAACCCCCAAACTTTTTTGCCGTTTAGCATAACAAAGGAAAGGTCATTAGCTATCACGCGCTAATCACGCATACTGTATGCCAAAAAAACGCGCCTTTTCGAAAGGAATCTGATGGTTTTATCAGTTTTTCCTAAACGGTACTTTGCGTGGACTGATGAGCGTTTGAAGTTCCATGCAAATTGCGTGCTTTTTTGGTACCTCGTTCTCGATTTTAAGGGGAAATGTAGGAAAAACAATGATCCAAAATTTCACGTTCTTTTTTGCCTTTGTGTGAAATTGCTACCGTCTTGAAATTGCTTTGATTGAAAAGAAAACGCGCAAAATCGCTTATCTGCTTGTTTTTGGTCGATGTCCGAACTCATTTTTTGGCAAGTGGACGTGCTCTTTTTTTTGGTCGGCGTTCTGGTCGCTCTCCAATACGAGTTGATATAAGATTTACAAATCACGATCCAAATCGTTTCCTGGTTCGTTCAGTGGTTGGGCCGTTGGCTTTGAACCTTCCGGTGCAAATCCAGCGCGTTCGAACTGAACAAGCGGGTTCGATTCACAGAGCGATCAAATCACAAGATATCAAGGGCAAAAAAGGTTAATTAGATTGGATCAAAGCCGGCCGTTTGCATTTTTTCGATTCGTTTTGCAACCGTTTGTAATGCTAATCAATTTCAAGTAGTAGTTTGATTAAATCAGTTGGAGTATCGAAGTGAACCTGAAAAGTTTACTGTGACAACAATTAAAGGTGTTGGCGCGCTTTGTCGGGAGTAAAGATGCAAGAGAAGCAATAATACTGCTCGCAATGAGCACATCTGATGAATGCTAAACGGGTATGTCTCGGTATTTCTGGACATCTTTCGATCGATTGATAATTGTCGCGAAATTTCTGACCTTGCGCTTCCACGATAAAACCCCCAAACTTTTTTGCCGTTTAGCATAACAAAGGAAAGGTCATTAGCTATCACGCGCTAATCACGCATAATATATGCCAAAAAAACGCGCCTTTTCGAAAGGAATCTGATGGTTTTATCAGTTTTTCCTAAACGGTACCCTGCGTGGACTTATGGGCCTTTGAAGTTCCATGCAAATTGCGTGCTTTTTTGGTACCTCGTTCTCGATTTTAAGGGGAAATGTAGGAAAAACAATGATCCAAAATTTCACGTTCTTTTTTGCCTTTGTGTGAAATTGCTACCGTCTTGAAATTGCTTTGATTGAAAAGAAAACGCGCAAAATCGCTTATCTGCTTGTTTTTGGTCGATGTCCGAACTCATTTTTTGGCAAGTGGACGTGCTTTTTTTTTTGGTCGGCGTTCTGGTCGCTCTCCAATACGAGTTGATATAAGATTTACAAATCACGATCCAAATCGTTTCCTGGTTCGTTCAGTGGTTGGGCCGTTGGCTTTGAACCTTCCGGTGCAAATCCAGCGCGTTCGAACTGAACAAGCGGGTTCGATTCACAGAGCGATCAAATCACAAGATATCAAGGGCAAAAAAGGTTTATTAGATTGGATCAAAGCCGGCCGTTTGCATTTTTTCGATTCGTTTTGCAATCGTTTGTAATGCTAATCAATTTCAAGCAGTAGTTTGATTAAATCAGTTGGAGTATTGAAGTGAACCTGAAAAGTTTACTGTGACAACAATTAAAGGTGTTGGCGCGCTTTTTCTGGAGTAAAGATGCAATGGAAGCAATAATACTGCTCGCAATGAGCACATCTGATGAATGCTAAACGGGTATGTCTCGGTATTTCTGGACATCTTTCGATCGATTGGTAATTGTCGCGTGCCGCGAACGAAAGCGGCGCCGATCTCCGTTTCTGAGCATTCAAAACGGCCCGCCATTTTGTTTAAAAATTGTTGAACTTATCTGCGCGTCAGTTTGGGAATTGCAGTGTTTCTTTTAAGAGCCGCCGCTCTACCTCTCATTCAGTTAGTTGTCGGTCGACGACCAAAACGATGAAGTCTTTTCTTGATTCAGTGTTCTCACGGTTTGAGCCGCCAAGAACGTTGATTTCAGACAATGCAATGTGCTTCACCGGGAGTGGATGGAATCCCGTCGATGGTCGTCAAGCACTGTGTGCTCCAATTGTCGGAATGCCTGTCCGAAATCATCAACCGGATGTTCGAGCGCAACGAGTTTGCTCACTCGCGCACGATTCTCCTCCACAAGAAAGGAGACACCGCCGATCTCAACAACTACAGACCCATCAGCCTGCTCCCGACGACGTTCAAAGTGCTCACCCGAGTTATCACCGCTCGAGTGACCGCCGCAGTCCAAACGCAACTTCCGGTCGAGCAGGCGGGTTTCCGGCGCTCGTTCTCAACAATCGAGCACATCCATACGGTCAACCTCATTGTGGAGAAATCACGTGAATGGAACTTGCCGATCAACATGGTTTTTGTGGACTTCCGGAAAGCCTTCGACACCCTCGAGTACTCGGCACTCTGGTCCGTTCTCACGAACTTCAACGTGGACACGGAAACAACCCGCATGATCCAGCTCATCTACGCGGCCGGAACCTCAACAGTGGCCGTTGGCGATTTATCTGCACCGTTCATCACAAAACGCGGAGTCCGCCAAGGAGACTCGCTCTCCCCGCTCTTGTTCGTGGTCACTCTACAAGACGCGATCAATCGGATCCAATGGCACCATCGCGGTGTTGTGACTTTAATTGCTGTCCATCTAGTTTCGGAGTCCCAAGCCGATTGGCAACCCGGATAGGCTGGGTTTTTCTTTCTGCTCCGGCCGGTTTTTTGGGTTATTAATTATTGTATTGTAGCATTGTTTTGGTTAGTAATAACCTTGTCCACAACGCGCTCGAGACGACGATACTCGACCGCAACATTAGCGCAGTCAGCTTGAGCAAACGAATGCTAAGGGAATAATTTGCGAGTCGATTAAACTCCGGTAAGAAAATTCATTAAAATTTTTGATCTTTTCTCGCTCGGTAATTTCAGGAAATGGCAACCACCCCAACGCCAACGTCAACAGTTTGTAAGCAGCAAATAACGAAGTCGACAAACAAGATCAAAGAAACCATCGAAAACTTCGAAGCGTTGGTTCTTAACGCGTTGTCGACGCCGAACAAATTGAACATTCGAAAGTGGATGGCAACGATCACCGCATCAGTAGCCAACATTCGCACGTACGAAGCACATTGGAGCATTTGAGGTGCAACTGGAATACTGGAATACGAGGCGAAAGACTGTGATTTCCGAGGCACAGTGCTCGATGGCGAAGTTGCGATTACGATGGTGAAGGAAGCCCTCGATCCACCAACACCAACAGCGTCACGTGGACCGGAAGCAAGCTCAACAATTGCAACACCAACGAATTCAAAACTTGTCGAAGCACGTTCACTACTCACGACATTTCAATTCAACCGCGAACAAGAACACGGCTTTGAAGATTGGCACTCCCATTTCGAGGCGGTTGTGGAGATCACAAATTTGGACACCGAACAACAACGTGCACTCTTATTGTCGTTACTAGGTGAAGCGGAAAGAGCCCGATTGAACGATCATTTGTATCCGGACAAGCCGAACAATTCAACCGCCATCATGGAGCCCAACACCGACAATTTATAGTTGGAGACTCTGTAGTCGTCCAGATCGATCCCCGACGACGAATCACCGGTCAAGTTGCACGACTCCTAGGCAACAGTGTTCTTATCATCAACACCAACGAAGGCGAATACAAACGGCACATTAATCAAGTCACACGCCGAATCGACACGACCGAAGAGGACCAAGAATCCCAAATTTCAGACTGAGTTCGGCGGCTGGTAAGATCTCGCCGACGGTTTAATCTCTCGTGCTATTCCCCTTTTCTTTCACATACTGATTGTACTTGTATCTAAGAAGAGGAGGAATGTTGTGACGTTAATCGCTGTCCATTTAGTTTCGGGGTCCCAAGCCGATTGGCAATCCGGATAGGCTGGGTTTTTCTTTCTGCTCCAACCGGTTTTTTGGGTTATTAATTATTGTATTGTAGCATTGTTTTGGTTAGTAATAAACTTGTCCACAACGCGTTCGCGGAGGGGAGAAGAGCGGGGGAGTAGAATAACGTAAAACACAGTACCAAGAATCGATCGGATTCGGACCCGAGCAGGTTCATTAATCCAAGCGTGAGGAATCAATAAACTCTCGACCATTCATTTGGATTTACGTACATTTGTCACCAAGCGCCCGAAAGAAGGTCTTTTGGAGCGCAACAATTGAGACAAACTTCGGAACTTGCGTAACGACCGGAAATTCGATGCGAGAGGAGATGACGAAAGTCGGGATGATTCGAATCGTGATTCCCGAACAAGAAGAAGACACTGAAATCACAGCGGAAGAATTCATCAAACTGAGCTGCGAAATTGGGAAGATCGAAATGAATCCGGACATTTCGATCGTCGACGATCCCAACTTCATCATCGATGAGACAGTCTCCAAACGCGAGCGGAAACAGCAGATCCATCTGATGAAAAAGAGAGCCAACTGTTTTTGGAATCTGTGGCAGCATCACTACTTGACCTCGCTACACGAACGTTTCAATTCGACGAGTCAGCAGACGTGAAGCCTTCAAGTCGGAGAAGATTGATCATAGCCGAAAAGCCGCGTCACCGGAATGAATGGAAACTCGGACGAATTGAACGCTTGTTCTATGGAAGCGATCAGATCGCGACGACGACTATCAAACGAGCGGTCGCTACATTTTATCCATTGGAAACCGAACTCTCGATTCCCAAACCTCAACCAATGGAGAGAGCCCAGTAGCCCCGGAAAGCGAACGAGGACCAGCGAAGACGCGGACGTCAGTTCGAGCCCGACGACACCCAATGACAAGATTTCATTATGCATAAACTGTATGTTAGTTGTTAAACTCCTCGGTTTTTACCTCCTTCTCTTTGCCACCCAATTTGTTTGCACTTTGTTGTTCACAGCCGACCGAAAGGCCTACCGTTCGCTCGTTGAAATGCTGATTGTAGGTCAATTTGCCAAATTTGCTCTTACCGACCCTTAAGGTCGGGATTTCTCCTGTTGTTTCGCCCAGTGATCCGTTATCTCATTCGTGTTTGTGTTAAAATAAAGATTTATTAACCCAAGTTTGAGGAGTTGAAGAAAACCTTTCGAAAGGAACTTAAAGGACGCGGAATTCCTTACAACGGTGCGTTGATCGACGTAGTACGCTGTTAGGGAATCTTCGACTCGACAAAACAGATCACAAACACCGAACAAGGTCCACCGGAAAAAGAGGTCAAAGATCTTTTGGACGATTGATCACAGGATCAGGAAATCAAGAAGACTTACTTAACTGGAAGACGAGTTGAATTGGCCGAAGAATTAAGTGAGTTAATTTCATTAATTGAACTTTCTCATTAAGTCATTTAGAACGTGTTCGTTACATTCAAGAAAAGTTGTTGACCAATTGAAAGATTCTCGTATGGTTGTTGTTTTGAATTGGCCAATGAATCTTGGTAATTTGCTTGATATTGTATTGTGATTAAGATAAAGTATTTTGTTGTTTCTTTTGCAAGTGGTACCAACGATATGAATTGAAGATAAGAGAAATTTGCGGTTGAGGACTTTTGTACAAACAACGAAGAAGATAATTTACGAAAGTATACGATTATGAACCGAAATTTTTAGCTGGACGGTGTCAACCTTGTTTCGAGATTCCGATGTGATTTCGCGGACTCATTCGTCAATGAACCATTGGCAATCGGCGTCTTGATAAGAAATAAAGCACACCTGCAAAAGTGTGATACACTTCTCATAGCTTCGAGTCATATTCCGATAATGAGCCGCCGGAAGAGTTTGCACCACCAGGCACCGCTTGTAATGTTAAGCATCAAAATGTCGCATTTAGGGTCATTCCGACGAACGAACATAAGGCTCCTTTGTCTTCCGTTCATTTCTTCGAATTTGACTTATAAATAAGCAATCGTCACATTTGCGCACTTATGTTCGTTCACAGTTGGATATTTGGCTGAGCAAACAACACACGTGTTTCCGTCAATGATAAGGTTGATTGCTTTCACTACGGGAGATGAGAACGTTGTGGACGGCGCGAAAGATTGGTGGGCTTTCGGTAACGCGCGCCAACTTCCACCAACATCTTCGACTTGCCTAATAGGAATCGACAGCTTTTGTCGGTTCACGATTATGAGACGAGTAGCGACCAAAAAGAACGGGGCGTTCGATATGGCAGGTGCGGACTCGGCAGCGCGTTGCGGCAACTGAAAAAGCGATGGAATTTTGGAGTGACGAGCAGTCGAATGAACACAAGACGCGGGTCTCTTACGCGCATTCTCTCACAAGGACATCTGATAATAAGGTTTGGTCCTGGCAATCAATCTGTCTTTAACTCCTGGAACACGATTAAACGAGTTTACGATCCTGTGCAACAAATCAATCGCTTCTTCCGACCTTTTCGTTGTTTTAACTGTTATGTAAAATGCAGTTCCCATATTTTTTGCTTTGTCATAAACGAACGCGCGCAACGACATTTTCCGTCGACTTTGTTTTTTCGTAAAACAGCCGCTTTCGGTCATTTGTATTATTCATTTATCTCTACGGGCTTTTTACTTGGAGTTTGAAATTCAACATTCAAAAACTTGTGTCGTCTGCTCGTTGTCTAGCTGGTTTTTTTGAAGATGCTATTTGATGGGTTTTTCTCGTCGACCTTGCTTATGTCTTATCAACGGGTTTACTTGTTTGAAAGTTTTTTTAGCGATAAAATCTCGACGTTTGCACCTCATCATTCCTCACCTGTTCGGTTTTTTAGTTCGATAAGCGATCGTAACGAAAACTTCTGGGTTAGCGCCAAACTCTCGAGCACGAGTCGAGAGGGAATACGGTCATCTCGAACATTCCGAACCACAGATTTTTTGGTGGATCAGTTACAACGATTGTTTTTAGTCGATTGGCCATTTCTTACGTACGTAAACTTTGGGTTCTGTTGACACCTTTTTATCGCGCACTTTTTATGATCAACGGCATGTGTTGGAGCTTTTTTACATGGGAGCAAGCGAGGTCGGCTGTTGCTTTTTCTTGACGAGCGCTCTGCATAAAAGAGGCGGAAAGCGGCTTTCTTCGCGCATTGATCGGCCTCAATAAGAAATGGGCGGGACTAACTTGGGGGATCGAAGGCGTTGAACGAGAGCTTTAGTTCCTCGGCCCTTAGTCGTCTGTTTTGTGATCATAGTCGGTTGATTCTTAAATTGCCGGGGAGTTCGGAAATTGCGTTGCAACTTTGTTTTGATTTCTTCAAGTGTTATGTTTGTTTACGTTTGTGAGGAAATTACGAGCATTTTCTTTTTGCGCTAAAACGATCTACTCTCTTTGATCTGTTCACATTCGGTCGTTGTAATCTCTTCGTTTTTTATAGCACCGACGTTGGCTCGACAATCAAATGCTGGACACGGCCGCTTTTGCGTCATCAAAGTACATGTGTCCTGAGAGTATGGACGAAACTCGGATCAATACTTACAATGACGAGATGACCAGTTGGGCCTCATCGCATCGTGCTCATCGGTTATCCAAAAAGCGTCTGTCGAAAGAATTACCGAAAAACAACACAGTGTTTGATCAAGACTCATGCACAACAAGTGGATCAATAGTACGTGTATTCAACAGTGTTTACTTTCAATATGTTCATTTCCAGGACGATGCATATATAGCTCTCCTTGAAAGAGAATTGACGAAGCGAAGACCTGATTATTTGCCAGCCGACGTGGACAAAACTGTACATTTGGATCCGAGAGCAATGGATTTGCTTTTAACGGCCCAAGAACGCAATTGTCGATCGCCTAATCTAGATGAATCAGAAACAGTAACAGAAACAGAAACAGTAAAATGGCAAGTTGTTCCCGGATATATTGAACAGAAAGCAAATGTTGTAATGTGGGTTTCAGATGTAAGTTTATTGAAGTTGTAAATTCACACGAAATTTTTTTCAGATTTGTAGGGAAGAGAACGCGGATTACAACGTCTTCCCATTGGCTATCAATTATTTCAATCGTATGTTGGACATCCAATACATCCCGATAGAGCAGTTGAAATACCTCGCTCTTGGCTGCGTATTCCTTGCGTCAAAAATGAAAGCGCCAACTCCAATCAGCGCGAAACGTCTTGCCGAGTACACGAATTGCTATACGAGCCATAAGACTGTTCTGGTAAAGAACTTAAGATTGCTTTATTGAAATCATAAATTGTTATAGAAATGGGAAACAATCGTCGTCGACACGTTACGTTGGAAATTCTCAGTACCAACTTGCTTCGAGCTTTTTGATCAACTTCTCGTGCGGAAGAAGGAACTTCATGAGATGGACACTGACTTCAATTGGATTGCTATTCATATGCACTTCGGTAAGTTCAATTTAACTACAGTAATGTGTTTCCTTCTCTCGCTTTTTTTACAACCTCCGCGCGCGCAAACGGGTTTTCTAGTTGGCGCGTGTGTGGTCGTTGATTTGGCGCGTAACTTGGGAGAGCGTTTAAGACGGTTTGCACTAAAAAAACGTCTGTTTTGAGGGTCCTTCCTCCTTCCTTCGGGGCAAATTGAACGCTAAATCCGCGGTATTTAAAAACTTTTTCTTTTGACATAAAAAACTCAAGGATCAATGAAGCAACAACGACCACACACGGTCGACCATGCGAATAAAAAGGACAGATGTTTGTACGAAAATAAATTGAGTAAGAACTGTGAGAGTTGAGGGTTTTTTCGAACGGAATTCGGTTCGGCGGCATTTGTTTTGTGTGTCTGACGCGAGTTATTCATCACTTTGAAAAAGAGCATTGATTTCGGTGCACAGTAACCAAAAGACTTTTACTCTCGAAACCGGAGTGCGACAAGGTCAAACTGAGGGTAACTCAGAGCAATGGGTGAGCGCAATAATGATTATTTTAATGACCAGAATTCACGTCGTTCTTCTGGGTGGTACCATTGAAACATTCAAACTCCCGTTTAGCATGACAATCGCGAGCGAAACATTTTGTTTCCCACTTTTAAATGTGATTCGCTCTCGGCTGCATGTTGACCTCCTCCCTTCCAAAACCAATGATGCAGCTAATTTGCCCATTGTACAACCTTTCTTGAAGCTATAAAATCGACTTGTGTGGCCGTAGCATGAGGCTTTTGCAGCGATCATGTTTGTAGACTAGAAAGCTCGCGAATGCGTTCTCTCACTAATATGGATACGAATATCAAGTCGAATTACTTCAAACCTACGTCTGAGAAACTAATCGGATGCATGCTTTATCGGTACACGATACTATTGTCTTTAAACTACGGGTGTTTCACCAAAAACTGACAATGTAAAACGCTTATATCTCGGCCATTTCTGAACTTTTGCCAAGCGGTTTGTGGTGCCCAAATTGATTTGAAACTAAACATGGGAAATTTTGTCAAAATTTGCACCATTTGACCAAAATGTTCGAAGCGAACTCTTTTGATTCAAAGGAGTTATTTGATTGCGCAAAATTACCGCCTCGCGGCACGGACTGCGTACGATGCGCAGTGTGCGCAGATCGAAATTTTCGTAGTTTTTTGTTTTTGTTTTTTTGGTTTGATGGATTTATTTGGTGATATGATCAGTGCGCGCGGCGAACGCAACGCACACTGCGCTTGCAGTTTTTTTCGCATAGAATCCAAAACTCGCAACACTTTGGATGCATCCATTCCATGAGTCAAGTCGAGCTCCGCATTGTCACTCGCGCTTAGTCTTGAACTATACGTAGCTGAAACGTTCATGGGATTTTCTTGTCTTCTCTGTGACAGGCGTGGGAAGAAAATTGGATATTCAGAGGCAATCAGCCAAGTTTCGGTTATTGTTTACGATGCTCAAGGCTACGCCGATCAAGAAAAATCTCAATTTGTGTGACAGATTATGGATAATTTTTGCGCACATTATATCAGAAACAAACGTGTTTAATAGCGTTCAGTTAATTCAAAACAAGTAACGAACCCAGGTTTTGATCAATTAAAAGATAAGCAGCGACAAATGGCCAAAGGGCGTGCTTCAGTTGCCGATTTTAAAAGGCTCATATTTCAGCTGTTTCTGAACAGATTTCAATGGTGATTTTTGTGTCCGATTGATAACTTTCTGCTTTTTTTCACGGAAAGTGACGGAATTCTGATAACATAGCTGGGGCACCCTGTAGAAATGCCGATATGGTTTTTAATTCTATTGTCATTTGTCTGCACAAATCCTATAAGCTTGTCGATTTTGCAACAATTCCGTAGTCAAAAGTATGAGCGCAATCGATAGACTGTAGGGTCTTTGTGTCTCCCGCGGGGTCGGAAACCTTGACGACACTTTGTCGAATTTGACATTCAACTGCTAGAATTTCCGTTCAATATGAAAATGAGAAATTTCAATGTGTCTGGAAACGCACGCAAACCGATCCGTTACAACAAAACACAACGAATACAATCATTCGTGTTATCAACTGAAACAACAATTTGGCGCCCAATGCCATCTGTTTACTCATGTTCCAATTGACCTTTTTGTTGCTCATAAAATCGGTTCGAACGTCGAGATCATCCGACCAATCGGGTTATCTGAAGATGGTTATCAGTTTGCTGCATGCTCGTTAAACGGTTTTTGGACGCAGGTGTCGCTCGAGCCAAAATGTTTGCGTTCGCCGCTTGTCGGCTTGTTTCTTCGTATGCAACATTATGATTCGCGCAGTTGCAATAAAATCGCGCAGAATGGTTCAAACACAATGACGATAGTCATTAGCCTTTTCGTTTGAAATTTCGTATGTTCGAATCGATTAACGAAAGGCAAAGAACCCGTCAAACGTTTTAGTTGTTTCATTGCGGGTTTTCGATTTGTATATGATTCAACGTTGTTCAATGACACATTACGTCTTTGCGCGTTCAAACGCATTGATGTTTCTTTTTGATTGTGAGAGTTGGGAGGAAAATTGAAGGGGCTTCGTTTGCTTGTTGCGCGTTTGCCTTTGCGCAATTCTTGTAGTAAACAGGCGCGCAAAAATTGTTTGGACGAACTAGCCGAATTGCTGCACCACACGACCCATTGGACTGAGACTCCAGCAGCGAAAGGGGCCAGTAATTTGTGTTCGCGTTCGGGGACACAAAAGCTCGCGTTCTTTTTGTACTTACGCAATCGCCAACATTCGACGCTCGGCAACGCAACCGTTGGATTTGGCAAACGGATTTGTGACCCACTGAGTTTTGTTTTGCAAGATCGCATACAACAAGCCCATGAGAATTGAAGAATGATTGGATCAATCAAAGCATGAATCTGATTAACGAAACGGCTTAGATGAATAAATCAGAAGCAAACAGAAATTGAAAAGTTTGCCAAAAACCACTTGAATGTCACATGTCAAAGAACTTTGATGGCAATCGGTTTATTTATTCGGAATGGTCATTGGATAGCCGGCACTTTGATTGGTCAAAATGAGCGTGCAAACCGTCGGTATCGAGTGACAAGAAGGAAGCCATTGGATTGAAGGGCTTTTCGACACATTAACTTGACTTCTACCTTAACGGTCGTAATGGGAGCGATTGAGTGAACGGATATCCGCTACGGATTAGTCGGGCGATTAATTTCCAAACTTTCTGCGCTTATTGCCCTGCCATTTGTCCTCTTAAGCGCGCCATCAAACAAATCAATACTGTAATCTGCCTGTTAAATCTTCTCGTAGCATTGGCAATTGCGCGAAATTTAAATTTAAAGTCATCAGTTGGCGTCTCTTAAAGATGAATGGTTGTTTTGGAATTTGCAGCGCGTTTATGACCAGAGACCAGAGAGTGCGTTCAAATCTTTGGAAAAATGCCAAACGTCTTTCTCGTAATTGATTCCCGTTTCGGATTCAACGAACGACTCGGGTGTTGTAATTTCGGTCCGATCAATTGTTGGTGCTCTAAAAAATTGGGAACACAAAAGAAGCGACTATATTTTAAAGCCTTTTTGCACATTAATGAGCGTTGACAGCGTCTCCATAATTCCACGGCAGTCATGATAATTGGACGGACAGAAATTGAGCGCATTGACCAGGACCTCGGAATGTTCGCTCAGCTGTTCGTAAATCTTGACATGTGGGTCTTTGTGAATTGATGCCGTTGCTGCTCAATTAGCTTCGTGGCAACACATGAGCACAAAAGGAACAGGCGAAAGATTAACTTGTTTGATTTTGAGAGTAAACAACACGCTGCTTGGTGTTTGTTTTTTACTTTGCAGCTGTTTAGTTAATTAGAAAAACAAAAGTTGTGTTCCGGTCAGCGCATATCACATTGATTGGTCATTAAGTCAATTGGTGACCAAAAACGGAGTACTTAATCTTGTGTGCGGGCTTTTGAAAACCAAACGCACGAAATGACAGCAGCTGTGGAACGAACGCATGGCGTCTGTTGCAGCCAAATTCGCTAGTGGGAGTCGGCGGAACCGTTTGACTTCGATCTGCGCGTCCTTCCCCTTCATTAAGCACTCAATTAAGTCCGTGTGGCTCCTTCATTCCGTCATTGTGGGTTCGGAGGGAAATCCTTCAAAAGTGTCCGTAAATAATTTATTCAAATCGAAGAAAAGTCCAACTGACAGACACACTTTGAAATTGATGTTGACAAAATTGAATTTTTTCAGATGATGAATTGAGTCGACTACTGCCATCTAAACAAGCAGCTTTGGGTATTTTTTACCTCTGCTGGGACAAAGAAGATTTGTCCAGCTATCGTTCGTTGGTCTACGAAACATTCAAACTCGACTTTTATGATTTGAAGGAACACCTCCAGTTCCTTATGCCAACGATTACCGACGATATTTTCTACCGTCAGATGCAAGGCCGTCTTTCTACTGAATGAACGAACTTTAATCAACGCACTTAAAAAAACGTTTTTGGCATTGATGTCATGGTGTAAGAAACACATTCCTCTGGTCTCATGCGACTTAAAAGTCGCCAGTTTTTCGTTTATTTTATTTATTCGTTTAGCATTGTGTTTGAATCGTCGAGAATAAACAACGAACCAAACAACCATAACATATTGTTATCGGTGGGATTTTAATGGACGTTGAAAAACTGTAAACGTATAATTGATTCGATTAGTAGTCGATCAATCTCATGGAAACAGCTCCTTTTACTATCATCAATTTGTTCGACGCCAACTTCTGTTCTCAGTCAATAAGACTAATTTGAAGTTTTTGACAATGTAAATGGAACTACATTTACAATCAACTTGATGTATCGAAACTGCAGCAAAAGCAATTTTGTTGTAGCAATTCGATAATGAATCGAAAATGCATTAAAACAAGAATTTTCTCAATAAAAAATACAATAACCGAACTTCCAGGTCAGTAACAAGAGTGTAAGAGTTAGGCAAGCATCTCGAATGGGCTTATTATATTCCAAACGAGGAGTTTTATTGCGCTGCTTCAGCACCGACATTTTCAAACGACTGACACAAGAACTACATCAACAAGCAAATCTACAACTTCACGCCTAATCATTCGAGTTTTTCATCTTGAACAACAACATCTCGTCCAAGAACCACGATTGACAACTTGATTACCAGTTTGGACAGACGAAGATTACCGATCCAAAACTATGTAATCGAAATAATAAACTTATTAATGTACAAAAACTAGTCGTTTAGTGGTCGTAACCTCCATCGACATAAAGATGTCGGTTGAATTCAAATGCAGGATTCTTCTACGCTTTGCTTTGTAGTAATCAACCACAACAAGCTGATTTGTCTTAGAGCCATCATATGAACTCATAAGAAAATGTCGTGATTCTACTTTAAATCGTTTAGATACAAATGGTGCTTCTATTCCCGACTGTGCAGCTGAACAGCCTCAAGTAATCGACCATCTTCTGTTCATGCTATGGCTATGAACAAAGTTGATCGTGGTGTAAGGGCTGCTGACTAAGACAACCTAATGCCTTATGGCAATCTACGCGCTGATCAGTCCCGAAGCGATCTATCGAATAGTGGAATGTTAGATAAATCGACTTCTTGAATTGGGCAATTAGGACGTGTAGGGTCTGCTGTGCCGAAGCAGAACATTTTGCCGCCCCCGTTTCGTTGCCGCCATTTCGCCGCGACCGTTTCGCCGCCATTAAAGGTTATTGCCGTCAAGTTACTTATGAATTTAGTGGAAATTTAGTTGTTATTGATACTTCGTATGAATAACTTTAAGCCTTCTCACCTCGGCAAGGTATTCCACGTTGAGAAGGGTTTGTTGGTGCAAAGATTCAAGTGGCGTACACAAGTGAGACGACTCGGTAGTGCGGGATAAGAAGAACAGGAGGTGGAAGAGTGTTCGTACACTGGTGGACAAAAGTTTTCACCACCCACTTTTCTCGGAGATTACTGATCCAATTCGGCTCAAATTTTCACCAATTATGAACAAGATACAGTACATATCATACCCCCAAAATCAATAACTAACAGGCAGAAACAATTTAAAAAATACAAGAATGAATGTTTTCGGCCGGTCAAAAGTTTTCGCCAGTGCGCGGTTTTTGACGGTTTCTCTCGTTTCTTCTTTAAGTTAGTTGTTTTTTCAACAGTATCAATTACTCTAATATGTTTACAGTCTTTAAAAATGATCACCGAGCAACAGCGAGCTCAAATATTGCGACTGTTTGAGAGGGACAATAATATTAGTGCGATTGCTCGTGAGATGGGAATGGACAGTTTGACGGTGCGGAAAGTTGTACAAAACGTTCAACCGAAGAAAATGGGACGTCCTCGACTGATTTCTGACCGAAGTGTTCGCCAAATGAAAAGGCACATCACATCTCTTGTTCGTCGCGGTCAAAGAGTCACGTCTACGATTATCCAAAAAACGTTTCAAATACCAGCTTCTTGCCGTACAATTCGTCGGACGTTGAACAGCAATGGGGCCTTTTACCAATTGACTAAGAAAGTTCTACCGCTGAAACCTTCTCACAAGCTTGCACGTCTCAAATTCGCGATTTGCCACCTCGAGCTGAACACTGATTTCGAATCGTGGATTTTCACTGACGAAAAAAGGTTTTCATACGATGGTCCTGACAGTATAGGTTCCTGGGGCGTTGGGAACACTCGTCTGCAGCGGATCAAACGGCAACAAGGAGGTGGAAGTGTCATGGTGTTCGGCGCGATCTGTGCGAATGGCGAATTTTTGATTAAGGTTTGTGCAACCAATCTCAAAACCAAATTGCTTACTTTTGGCTATGATTTTTAGATTATAGACGGTAATTACAAGTCTGCGCAGTATGTGAAGGATTTGAAAGACGTCTACATCCCGTGGTGCAATCGCCAAATGGGACGACGTCCGTGGACGTGGCAACAAGACAACTGCAGCATCCACAAAGCGAAGATTGTAATGGACTTTTTGAAGCGTCAGAAAGTCTCTACCGTCGAGTGGCCTGCATGTTCACCCGATTTGTCGATCATCGAAAATGTGTGGCATCTGCTATCAGACCTTGTCTACGCCGATGGACAGTTCACGAATTCAATCGCGTTGACTGAAAAGATCGTCGAATGTGCAAGTCGATTTTCGGCGGACACAATCAAGGGACTCTACTCATCAATTGCCAATCGTTTGGTCAAACTAAAGGCCGCAAAAGAAGGAGAAATTCGGTGTTGAAAGTGAGTGGTGAATACTTTTGACCGCCTCAAAATCGATTTTTGATTGCAGCTTCGGTTGGACTTCGCAAGACCAGTTGTTTTTTTGTTAATTAAAGGTTAACGATCTAATAAAACCAGGGTAAAAATTTGAGCCGAATTGGATCAGTAATCTCCGAGAAAAGTGGGTGGTGAAAACTTTTGTCCACCAGTGTATGTATGACGGAATGCACAATATAATCAAGGAGTGCGGGAGTTGTTTGGCACTTGTGAATATTGCTGAGATGGTACAAACCCACCAGTTTGCTGTCGAGCTTGCGGATATGATCCTTGCGGTGCAGAAACCGGAGCTGATGGAACTTCACCGGCCGCTGGTTGTTGACTTGGAGGTTTGGGTAATGTCTTTACGATCTCGTTGAACCAGCTTCTAAAACGACAAATATGATTCAATAAAAGCGCGGCAAATCTTACTCTAACAAGGAAAGGTTGCGACTTGTCCGAGCCCGATTCGAGTGAATTTGGTATCAATCGACGCGTCTGAGTGTCCTGATCACTAAATGGTAAGTCATTTTTTCCTAATTTAGAAACCGAAAAGTTATAGGCAAAAAACCAAATCCAAAATTTGTGCGTTTTTTACGGTCTTAGAGGTTCTCGACTATGGGGAATCCGAATCTAAACTCCGTTTTTTGTTATCATGCTTCAGAAGCAAGATATGAAGCATCAACGTTTTCTTGGCGATATAAGCGCGCGTCTCGTATTCGAGAGCGCCAGCAGCGGTGGGCGAGTGGTTAGTAAAGCGGGCGGCCGTGAGCGCGCGGTGGTCCGACTCCGCCTGCGGTAACTATTCTAGATTTTGTTTGGTGATTTTAAACTTCAAAGAATTTTTTGTTTTTACACGTACAATCACACTTCCTATTTATTTCGATTTTATTCATTAATTTTATCGTATCTTCGAATTTCGATTGCAAAAGTGCGCTGTTTGGCGCTAAAAGCAGGCGAACCAGTGGTTGTAATGTTGTTGACACACGGAAAGAAGCAGTTTAAACCTTTCTTTTGTTTATTCTATTTGTTCTCTATGTCTAGTATTGATATCAAAGTTGTTATCGACGCACTGGTTGATCGATTTGGAACTCCCGCTTCTCAAATTCGTGCACTTTCTCGATCGGAATCAAAATTAATTAATCGGATTTCGCAATTGCTTGAAGAAGTTAGTGATGGTGGTCTGGTTGAAATACAAGAAAACAGAACATCTAACTGATGATGAGGCTGCGGACGATTACGATTCTATAGATGAAGCTGATCAATCTACTGCTGACGGAGAGTTAACACCCAACAATTCGCTCCAGCACTGGACATGCCATGGCCAAAATTTTCCGATTTCAACTGTTCATTCTGCTTGGTTGCAATACGAAAAAGCACCGAAAAAGTTCCAGGAATTCAAGAATTTGAAACATCAAAAGACGTGAGTGACCTGACGATGATCGTTGTTTGAATTCCTTTTAATCTAGAGCAATGTTTAAAACTGCGAGCGATGAACGTCAGCTTCGTTGCTACGGTGAGATGATCAACAAAAAGCTCACGTCGAAACGTCGCGTTCTGAATGAAATCGAGAAGTTAACAATCGAATGAATAGCGGAGAAACGAGAAGCAGCCGCGAGCACCCACGTAGTATTCCACTTGGATCGTCAACAACGAGCAGCCCAAAACGAATCTTCCAGTCGAATTGCCGATCGAACAATCGAAGCAACGCGCTCAATCATCGAATCATTGGCCGCACTAACTCCGAATCGGACATCAGCGCCAACAGAACCGGCACCACGGATCATCATTGCTCCTGCAGCTGAGCAAATTGAAGTACCATCATTCAACAACAAACGAAGCAGTTGGAAAATCTTCAAAGAAGGAATCAGCGCAGTCGTCGACACCGATCGCTACACAGAAGCGCAGAAAACTGTTCAAGCTCAAAGAGAAGCTGAGCGGTAACGCTTTGGAGATGATCGAAGGAATCTCGACATCCCAATCCACATGCTTTCGGACAGCAATGGACATCCTGAGCAATTTTTACGACGACACGAATGAAATCGTCCGCGAACTACTAAACGAATGGGAGAAACTGCCCCCAACGCAAACAGTCGCAGAAGTCAAAAAAGTCCTGGTCGCGTCGACTCGTATAATTCGTCAACTCAGCAATGAAAGCGTCAAGACGGAGACCGAAGCATACGCTCATCACTTCACGAGGTTAATGCCTCAGTGGATAATGAGAAGCATCTGGAAGAAACACCGCCACCCAACTCTGCAGCAACTGCTCAAGGAAGTGAGCGAAGCGGCCAAAGACGAAGAATATTTCGCAATCCTTTATCCCAAAACGGAAAAAGGTAACGACAAATCGACGCCGACGGCATACCCCCACAGGCCGCAACGCCGGCCAGCTCAACAAACGCCGCGGTCACGACAACAAATCAAGCAGAGCCAAAAACTCCATGCCTGCTCTGCAACGAGATGCATTGGACGAACAAATGCACTACGTTCCCGACAACTCAACAACGTAAAGACCGCGCCGCGCAACTTCGACTCTGCCACAAGTGCCTAAAAAGCGGGCATCAGAAATCAAACTGCCGCTCGAAGGCCACATGCTTCAATTGCAAATTAGCAGATCATGCTACTGCGATTTTTCCAGCGCCTCGAACGGCCTCGAACGTCAATGCAATTCCACTGGGTATCCGAACTCAACCGGCACTTACAACCGTCAGTAACTCCTTGAAAACAAAAGGATTTACATTCGAGCCTCCGGAGACAATTGGACCGGAAACAAATCAACTCCTACTAGTGGCTCGTCACGTAAATGCAGCGTCCACCGACCTGCGAACCAACAAAACGGTCGCAGCGATATTTGACTCAGGGGCACAACAACGATCACCGAGTCACTCGCCTCATTCCTCGGATTGCCGAAAATTCGAACAAACACGCAGTTGGCAACGTTGGGATGCGGCAACAATCGAATCAAACCACTGTACAGTACTCAAATGGTCATTTCTCTAGCAGATAAAACGACTATCAAGCTAAAAGCCGAAGTCGTCAAAGAAATCATTCCGTCGATCTAGATCGCAGAAAACATTCCGGAATCAATCAATCAGCTCAAGAATTGGGACCCGAAACTCAACATTAGCCAAGAAGAACCTCACATCTTGATCGGGTTGACGGATTACTTGCGTCTCGGAATTTCTGAAAAAAATTCGATTAACTGACGACCTGGTTGCTCTCGACTCGAAAGTCGGACCGATAATATGCGGGAAATTCTGCTCAACCTCCGGCATGCCAAATCAAGCGGCAGCGGTCCTTCTCTCCTTTACGCACAACGCACAGAGCGATCCAGCAACTTTACTTGAGCAGATCTACGAACTCGAAGCGCTCGGGCTTCAATCCAGCAAACCAACCGAGATGGAAGTCCACCGCAAATTTTGCAAAGCGATCCGAATCAACAGCGAAAGTCGGTACGAAGCCCCACTACTCTTCAAGCGCGATCACGAACCGATTCCCGACAACTTCGCAATCGCCCTTAATCGACTCAAAAGTGTAGCAAGAAAACTGCACACAAATCCACAACTTCTCGACGAATACCAGAAGACGATGAGCTTTCAAATGCAAGAGGGAATCATCGAACAAGTGCCGTTCGGCGAAAAGCAGCCGACCGATGGCCGCGTACTACACTACATTCCGCACCTGCCAGTGGTAAAAGAAGGATCGGCGACGACGAAAGTTCGGATAGTTTTCGACGCCGGTGCCCGGGCAAACAAGACAAGTCCGGCACTCAACGACATTCTCTGCCGCGAGTAGTGTATGGCACAAAATTTTTCGACCTAAAATCCCAGACCTCAGCTATCGCCGCAAGCTTGTCGGCAGAGTAATTAATATACTTGTCACGCATCAACCTCCGACCGATGCGCAAAAGCTCGCGGAGCCATCAATCAACCGCCGCAGAAAGACCCCCATACAAAGTGGCAAATTCAAAGTTATGATTTATTTGGAAAACTAAGTTAACTTGCTACTGTAGGTCGAAACGATTTGGCGTCATGCACACGGTAAAATGACTATTAGTAGTCTTACACAAAATCGATGCACAAAAATGAGCGTTCAAATTCTGAAAGAATAAAGGAAAGAACCAAGTAGACTAAACCTATGGAAACAACACAGGTCTCCAACTCAAAATCATGTTAAACGTTTCTATTCCATGAATCTAAATAGGGATTGACGTTGGCGACGTTCAAATGTTACCTCAATCGATGTGAGTATCACAAAACAACAAGATCAGAAGAGGGATTAATGTAGTGCCAAATACGGATGCTTTTTGTGTGAACAACAACCGATTCAGTTAGTTTTACAACTCGTGTGTTTGTACTCATGAGATTCTTTATCTGAAGTTTTCGCGTCTTTTTTGGCATTTTGACTTCCAATTCGTTCAGCTTACGAATTGTTTTGTAAAGTAAGCACTTCTGAGAAACAATAATATTGTCAATGCGGTTATGGTCTTTTAAGGCTTACCATCTCGCCAATAACTATAGTTGGGTTCGGGGTTGCATTATTGAAAATAAACGGATTTGAGTTGAAAAACCTATGATTTGTATACTTATAATCAAAGATTACAAATGTCAATCCAAAAAATTCCACCAATGACAGAAGGCAATGAAAGGAGCAACGAAAATTCCAAGAAGTTTGGCATCCGTTAATATTGGGTTGTTACTAAAGTTTTGTCTGATTGCGTCATGAGTGACCTAAATTAGGAATGAAAGAAATTGACCGGTCGGTTGGAAGTGTGTGAACGAAGTTCGGTTGTTCAGCTGCCTACTGTCCTAAGTATGATTTTCGTTGTAGATTAGAATTCATTCATTAAAATTAACACAAATCATCAAAAATACTCGCCATTTGAGTTGATAGTTCGGCGCCACCGTCCGGGCAATTGGGTGATTCCGCGCGTGTAGAAGGATCGATGACGGGAGGCGAAGAACGAGTTGAGGGACCGGCGGAGATGATCGACGTCGTTGAATCGGCGTCCTCGTATCCACGTCTTTAGCGAACGGAAGAGATGGTAGTCCGTTGGCGAAAGGTCTGGAGAGTACGGCGGGTGCTCGATGGCCGTCCAACCCAAAGTCCTCAGGTGCTGTTGAGTTCTTCGGGCGGTGTGCGGTCGCGCGTTGTCCTGGAGCAGTAGAACGTCGTGGCGATGACGAAGGGCGGCGGCGACTCGATCCATTTGGGCACAGTACAGTTCCGAAGTGATCGTCTGCCCGCGGTCCAACAACTCCCAGTGCACAACACCTAACCGATTCCACCAAACAGAAAGCATAACTTTTGTTTGGAAAAGATTCGGCCGGGGTGTACCACCCGGTCGCTGATTGGGACGCAACCATTGCCCACGGCGATATGGATTGTCAAGTTGGACCCATGTTTCGTCGCAGGTTAGGAGCCGGTGGACGAACGGGTTGGCACGTTGCTGCTGGAGGAGATTTTCGGCAGCCCGGACTGGCCGTTGCTTCTGCAGGTCCGTCAACTCGTGGGGTACCCACCGTCCTCGTCGATGCCGGAGACCTAAACGAGAATAACCATTAGTGATTGTAGACATAAAGAATTGCTTGCCCGCTCGTCTTAATGTTCTCCAAACGGTTACATGGCAACAACCATTGGCCAATTCGCGAGTTGATTGCGCAGATCGATTGGACACAGCGTTGAGAATCGTCGGTTGATGAACCGTTGGCGGACGTCCTGTTCGTGGTTGATCGGCCAAATCCTCGAGTCCATCGTCGAACTTTTTGAACCATCGACATGCCGTCCTCTCGGTGGTCGTTCGCGTTCCATGTGCCAAGTTGATGATGGCGGCGGCTTTGGCGGACGAGTGATGGAGACGATATTTGTTGAGAAGCAGAAGTCGCACTTGTTCACGAGTGAGGCCCATTTGACGAAATTAGTCAAGGAAACAGGAGTAGCGATGTCGAGAAACAGCAGATCCAATAAATCAAATTTGACACTTCGTTTAATTTCCAATCGACCGGTCAATTTCTTTCGTTCCAATTTTAGAAAATGCATTGCGCAATCAGACAAAACTTTAGTAACAACCCAATAGCTAAACCCCCCAATGATTTGCTCCAACAAATATCCGAAAAACAGCTTGCCTCCAATCGCCACAACGTTTTACATAGAAAATTGAGTGCTCATTTGTCAAATTAATATTTAATTTCCAAATATCTATCTCAACAAAAAGCACTTTGTCATCAATTTTTGATGATTGAAGTATCAAATAGCTCATAATTAAAAAAAAAAAATCGTTGATATGAACAAACAAATAACATTATGAACAATTGTAGGATGGAAAACCTATAAATTAACAAAGATTCCAAGTTAACCATATCCAATTTCTAGAAAAAACAAAACCATGAACACAAATTCACAACAGCAAACTACATGTAACTAAGACGTTTTTTGTTTGGTTCTGCCGGTGGAACATAAGACTTCAACTCGACGAACGTTTTCCATTTCACTCAAACCAGACAATTCTTCCTCATCACAAAGTACTTCCAGATATTCAGGTGATTCAACCTCAATACAAAGAACATCCTTTGCAAAAATGGTGGCATAACAAAACAACTCAAACACCTACATACTGTCCAGAGTGTTTTTGCCGCAAAACAAATTTATTCGACGGTTGGTTTGCAATATTTAAATTACTTGCTTTTCTTCTTCGTTTATTAAACTTTCAATTCGGTTTTGTTGTTCGCCCAATCTTCAATAACAAGAAAGCCCACCGAAAAGTTATCGTTCGATTTGGTTTTGTCAGGCGAAAAATCCGATAAGTTTAACGCGCATAGCTGTGAAAATAATTTAAAATAATACAAAAGTTGTCCTCACTGACTTTCGAATCTCCGACTTCGACGCACATCTGTTGGTGTTGAGCACAGCACCAGGGGGACGATTCGCCGTCAGCTTGACATGCGAACACGCGGAACCATCGTTATAAACGTATTTACACTGATGATTTAAAGTCTATAAAGACATTAGTAAAGCCCGACTACAATCAAACTAACCGAACAAGCATTTCATTACTGTCAATATTAGAAGACGATCCTTCAAGGTTGAACATTTGTAGGTTTATCGCGATGTTGAATGGAAACTAGTGGACAGGTTACAATAAACTTGGTCCAAACGACCAGCTAGCAAACCGCTTTTTGATTTTCCCTTTCCAGTAAGATCATTTTCAAACGCACCATTGCCTACCGTAACAACACTCGTAGGAACTGTCTTTTATGACTTTTGCCGACGGTTATTATTTATCGCGCTACCATTGTTTTTAACCGAGACTATGCGCTACCCGAGAAACTGGTCAATTGAAACTTCCGCGGCGCGGTTTAGTGCGATGACTGGAAGCCGTGTCAGGTGAATAGCTTTCCTCAGGTGCAGAGGTGATGGGTCGCTACCTATGGGCGGTGCTCATGCAATAAGCTCATCGACAGCTTTTTGCATACTTTTCGTTTGCTTTCATTGATGAAATCAAATTCCTTGGTTTGGTATCGATTTTACTCTTTCGCTTCGACTTCAATTTCATTTGCTGTAGATCATTTCTCATTTATTTCTAATATCTACGACAGTAATGAAGTTTCGGTGCGCACCGAAGATGTGGGGTTGAATCGAGCGCGAGTTATCCGCGTCAGTGGAACTTGAGTGGACGGCTGAACGTACGTTCTATTGCTGGCCATCGTGCTTGTTCTTTGATCGTTTTCGGTTACGATCAATAGACTTCTGCGCGTTGGATTCCGATGTGCTTTTGCAGATTGTCTTCCAATCGAGTACGAAGACGTCAAAAATCTTTCATGTTTTGTTGCCGTACAGTAAGCTCGATAAAATTCTCGTCTGGAAATATCGGCATTGCAAGCTTTTGCGTTAATTTCGTCAAAAAATCTTAGGCGGCGAAGCGCACTTCAAGCTACTCCAATTTTTCACCCGATTTCTCGACCATGATCACCACTCGGTCTTCTTAGTGTTGATTGACCGTCGGTCTGACTCAATCGATTTTATCTCTTCGGTCAGCTACAGTATATTTCCGTTTGCATTTCAATTTGAACCTTTTCGCGCAATCATCTATAGTTTTCCAAATACTTTGATTAAGCAAAACCGTTGATGCAAATCGGCGTGTCTAGCATTTATACTGAAACTTTATCATCTAAAGCCTACAATTTCCATCATATCCTCTTATTTTCAATTTCCGTTTTAACTTTCGTGTACTATTTCACGCGTTTCGGTAATTTACTAATTGTGTTGTATTTCAGCACACTTAAAATGGAAAATTTGGAAAACTTTTCGGA